>JAJMGB010000023.1:0-267898 GCA_030568535.1 Suhomyces anneliseae
TAGTTTCTTCTGGCTTACCTGGTTGAGCTGGAGTAGTTTCTTCTGGCTTACCTGGTTGAGCTGGAGTAGTTTCTTCTGGCTTACCTGGAGTGGCTGGAGTTCCTGGAGTGGCTGGAGTAGTTTCACTAGTCAATGGACAGTAAGTGGTGTAAACAGTTGTACCCACGGTAACAGTGGTAAGACCAGTGGTAACAGGCACATGAGAACACTTGTCTTCATGACATGAAGTGATAGTCACAACAGTGGTCTGAATAGTAGTGGTTGTACTTGGACCTTCAGAAGTTGGTGGGTGAGTTGGATGTTCAGAAGTTGGTGGATGTTCAGAAGTTGGATGTTCTGAAGTTGGTGGGTGTTCAGAAGTTGGGTGTTCTGAAGTTGGTGGGTGTTCTGAAGTTGGTGGGTGTTCGGAAGTTGGAGGAGCAGAGCTGGATGGACCTTCAGAAGTTGGAGGAGCAGAGCTAGATGGACCTTCAGAAGTTGGTGGGTGTTCAGAAGTTGGTGGAGCAGAGCTGGATGGACCTTCAGAAGTTGGTGGGTGTTCAGAAGTTGGTGGAGCAGAGCTGGATGGACCTTCAGAAGTTGGTGGGTGTTCAGAAGTTGGTGGAGCAGAGCTGGATGGACCTTCAGAAGTTGGTGGGTGTTCAGAAGTTGGTGGAGCAGAGCTGGATGGACCTTCAGAAGTTGGTGGGTGTTCAGAAGTTGGTGGAGCAGAGCTGGATGGACCTTCAGAAGTTGGTGGATGTTCAGAAGTTGGTGGAGCAGAGCTAGATGGACCTTCAGAAGTTGGTGGAGCAGAACTAGATGGACCTTCAGAAGTTGGAGGAGCAGAACTAGATGGAGCAGAGCTAGATGGTGGAGCAGAACTAGATGGTGGAGTACTTGGTTGGGTACTAGATGGTGGAGTACTTGGTGGAGTAC
The DNA here is from genome assembly GCA_030568535.1 of Suhomyces anneliseae. Classification (NCBI taxonomy): domain Eukaryota; kingdom Fungi; phylum Ascomycota; class Pichiomycetes; order Serinales; family Debaryomycetaceae; genus Suhomyces; species Suhomyces anneliseae. The sequence continues at coordinate 919 of JAJMGB010000023.1, forward strand.
TTGGTTGGGTACTAGATGGTGGAGTACTTGGTGGAGTACTTGGCTTGGTACTGGATGGTGGAGTACTTGGTGGGGTGCTTGGTTTGGTACTTGATGGAGTAGTTGGGGTAGAAGTGGTTGGACAATCACAATCCCAACAGAATTTCAAGAAATCAACCTTATTGGTAGCACAACCCTTCAAGAAACCAAAGATGTCAAGAGTTCTCTTACTAGCAGGAGTTTGGTCTTCGTGTTCTTCTCTCTTCTTGAAGTTACCTAAAGCATTATTGAAAACTGATAATGGGTCAACAGCACTCAAAGAAGCACCAGCATTCAAGTTGAAGTTGTAAGAACAAGAGCTTCCAAAGACATTTTGGATATCACCATAGTAAGAAGCACCAGCATGGACATTAGAGTAGAAGTCAAATTCAATGGAGAAATCACTTGGCAAACAACACTTGTTGTGTTGAATAGTTGGCTTAACGAGAACGGTAGTACTCCATTTAGCACAAGAGGAAACCTTGGCTTCAAAGTTACCAATCAAGTTAACATCAACAACACCAGTATTCTTGATGGACAAAGACTTAACACTCTTGAATAAAATGTCATTCAATTGATCGTGTTGGTCAGCTTCATAGTTACAAGTTAATCTATATTGACCGTTATCAGCCTTATCAACTTGAGAAACAGCGAAAGCAGCCTTTGGAACAAGGTTAGCACCTCTTTTCTTTAAGGTATCAAAATCTTCTTCTTCTTCAAGATCTCTCTTACCAGTGTTAGGAGCGAAGATGTTCAATTTATCACAAGTCCAGTGATGACTGTTGTGAGGAACACAATCATAAAAACTGTCTCTGAATGGGAAAGTGGCATCAGCAGGAGCAGCAGAGGCTAACACCAAAGCAACAGAAGCGAGGGTAACAGAGTTGGATTTTCCAAGTCTCATATTTAAGCGAAAGAATACTTCTATTGAATAAAAAGAAGATGAACATGGTGGTTTAAGACTCTTATTTATAATTTAGAGAAATGAACTGGTCGCGTTCATTCAAACAGTTATTTTGGGAACCACATGCATCATTCCACCACCAATATCAAGATACGCTTCAGTCCAAGAATCTTAGCATCCAAATGCTCTTTCCTGCCTGGAACCAGACATATAGCGTTGGTTTAATTTTGCCGCCAAATTGGAAAAAAATATTTTTTTGTTTTTATGTACAACAAACGATTTAAGCCTCATGCAGAAAGATTCGCAACCATATCGACTACACACAGATGCAAAATTAGGAAAATATATTTCAAGGGCCTTTTAGTTTAGACTAAGCTTATGATTGCATGATCGTGAGTTAATGCTCTCTTTCTCAATAATTCGAGCACTCCCCAATAGACTTGAACACATTTCAAAGTTCTTGTTCGTTTGGATTTTTTTTTTTTTTTAATATGTTGGTCGTCTTGATTCAGCCTAAAACAAATACGTCACCTTGGTTACGGAACGTTCGTGTTGGCTTAACCGTACACTGTTCAACTGTTAGGATCAGCAATGGTGCCGTGTATTTAGTGTTGATGAACGCCGTTTGAAGCGCAATCTAAGGGTCGGTGTTAGTTCATCATTCCCCTGTGACATTCCTCGTCTAATTTATGATTTAAAAATAAGGCGCATATATACGTTTCCAAGGTTAATGTGGACCATAAACAGTGGTAAGTGTTTATGCAGTCGCAGCATAACCAAGAGAATGAAAAGGAAAGAAAATACGAATAGACGTTTAAAACCTTGTTGATTTATTGTTTTAGTTGAAGCAGTTCATGAATAACAATCAATGCATATTCGTAGTTGCAAAATCTATTCATAGATTCTGTAAGGTAAACACAGATATAAGGGTCTAGTAACACGTTAGAATGAAGTTTTGACTAGTCCGCCTTTTCCATCATAGTAGCTGCATGTCCCCCTTAACAGATATGATCCATCTAGGAGGGGCAAGTGTGATCGTGTGTATAGGAACAGATTCATTTTAGGAAAAATTCGTACTGATTTGGAAGAATAGTCTCGTTTCGTGTATTTACTCCTGAGGATTGATGGCGCATGTGTTGTGAACATTTGGACACTTTCCATGTTTGGAATATTAAATGATAAGATCTCTTTTTTTTTCAGGGTTTCATGATTAAGTTGCTTTGGTTGATCGGTTGTTTCATAAAAAGGTTTAGTATCAAAGCTTTTTTTAATACAATAACGAACAAATCTAATGGCTACAACAAAGAACAATCCAAATTGAAGGAATCTGGGCTTACTCTGTATGCATACGTCTAAATGCACCTTATTCCAGGTATCCGAAGGATTTATTATCGCCTGGAAACATGCATATAATGATGTGTTCGTGTACGCGAATTTAGGGCCGTCTACCGCATCCAAGCATCGGTTGTGGGCCTTTTTTTCTTGATACGTAATGGCTCGTCCCTGATGGCTCTTTTCTCTTTTCTTATTCCCCCCTCCTTTGAATACTCACTCGTTCTTAGATACCCTCGCTTTTAACCACCCCTCCCCCGCCTTTGTATTTTACGATAATTGACGACATGATAATACCTCGTCTAGTACCCCGACAATGTAACAATTTACTGTACCCCTATGCGCACACGTCAATTGTACGTTTTTTCTTAGGTGTATGATCTATTAATATCTCTCCACACATTAACGTTATACCCTTAAAACCCCCTTAGAAATTCTATACACTAATTAAAAAACTTATATCTTACTCTTTAGCTTAAGTTAATACGCATAAGTCCTTTAACATGAAACGTTGAACCTTCGGTATAGTATGATCGACTAAATAGGGGCCTAGTTTTGGTGTAACAATACATCGGTTTTGTCAGGCGCAAGTCGGCCCGATGCAGTCTTAGGGTTGTCTGCTTCTCATCACCTTGTCAAAATCGAGCTTGGCATTGTTCATGAATCAGATTCGGTAACTAAAAATAAAGAAATGGTCAAGTTACTATTATTCATATACGAAGATTATTGTATTAACGTGGTTAAGGCGTAGTGCCTGCATTAACTCAATGGACTTATATATACAGAAAAAAAAGGGTGTTTGTGGTCCTAATCATCAGTCCACCTTCTAGAATCAATATTTGCTGCATGTATACTGTAACTTAACACCATTATTGCTTCTTTCCAAGGAAGTTCTTGGTGCTATCCGCATCTGATTCATCATCGGATGAGCTGGATTCTGAACTCTCTGAAAAACTTTCACTAAGGCCATTACCACCACCTTCTTCCCCGTCTTCTTCCTCCTCTTCTTCTTCATCATCATCCTCTTCGTCATCTTCGTCACTCTCTTCTTCGCTCTCCTCTTCACTCCCCTCTTCACTTTCGTCTTCGTCACTTCCAAAGAATTCATCCAAACTTTGTAATTGATATGGTTGTTTGCTTTGAAGCGGCATTTTGTTGACACTATTGCTAAAAGAGTTTGAAGAAATGGCATGATCAGATACTGAAACCGGTTTGGATCCATTGCCAAATGATGATGAAATTGATGAAACTCCAGTGGTTCCGAGCTTGTTCACTTGTACTTTTGCTTCTTTTCTAATACTTGAAGGCGGGAGGTCATCAGGATTGCTCCAATCTTTTACTTTCAAAAAGTTAACCAAACCTTTGCTTTCATTACTTCTATCATGTATCAAATTAACAAATGGTGCTGGTTTTGGTACTTGAAGAAACAATGATGCTAATTGAGCTTGTTCACTACCAGTGTTTAATAATACATTAAACATACGAGCTCTATCTCTCGTATCATAAGAAGAATCATACTTTGACAATTGTAGAATATGTTGGAACATTAATGAAACGATATTATCTTGCATTATTTGTTCGATGTCACCTAGAGAAGATTCCTTCTTGATACGATTTAACTCATACGAAAAAGATTTAGCAGCCAATACCAAGATTTGGTACCTTACCGCCTCTGTTTCGGATGCGAATCCTTTAATGAGTAATCTCAAAACATCTGGTCCAATGGAATTATTGGCAGCATCTGTAAACTCTCCAATAAACCAAATTATGCTTGCTTTTGCCTCACCTTCAAGGCCAATAGTTTTATCTTGCAAAATTAGTGAAAGTTTGTAAGTGGTCTGAATTATTTCTTCTTTTTCATTGGCAATATTAGTAGTTAGATTGCTTTTTTGCTGGATTAAATACCTTATTACTGTTAATAGTTCGTTTAAAATTGACCCGGTTCTAATTTTAACTTGTCTTAAACTCCATTTTAAAATTTGTTCTGGTGCAATTTGAGAACATCTACCCAAGGCCTTTATTGATTCTTTTGCAATTTCAATATTTTGTGAATTAATCGAGTAATACTTCAATTCCTCCAAAATATATTTGAAATTATTTTCATTCACTAACAATGAAAGTATCTCAAGTTTAACTTTTGCGAAAATTATTGAATCACTTGGAAATACATAGAATTTTTTGAAATATTGGTCAAATAATCCTGGTTCATCTCTTGCTATAGTAGAAATAATTTGTAAAGCATAATATGAGATTTGTTTTTTGGATGAATTTGCGATCCTTACTAAGGAGGTATTAACTTGTAAGGATCTGAATGACAGTGGAGGAGCCAAAGAAAATAATGCTTTAGTTACACTCAAAATGACAATTTCTGATTGGGAATAAACAAGATACTTTAAAGAATCCAAAAATAATTCAAGGTCTTGATCAAACGAAACATCATAAATTGGGAAAGGGATTTGTCCCCAGTTTTCTGGAAGATCTATCACATCATTAGTAGCATTTTTCAAGTATAATTTTGGTTTTGGTAAAAATTTACGGGAATATTCGGTGAGAATATCAATCACAAATGATTGAGCCCATTCATCAAGGTCGTTAATGATAGAACAGAATCTCCGGAAATTTCCATGAATAGGTTCCCACCTTTTGTTGCCTTCACCTAATGTATCTCTTATTTTGTAATAAGTTTTGATTGCAGATGTTACCACTTGAGGTTCACTATCAGCCAATAATTTGGATAAGTATTCCATGACTTGTTTTCTTGTACTATTATCCATATCATAGATCTTACCAAGAGATATAGCAGTGGCTGCTCGTACAATTGGTGAAGGATCAGTCACAGTTCTTTTAACTGAAAGTAATAAGATAGGAACAATAGTTTGAATACGTATCCCAGCCAATGATCTGATTGCCTTAGCTCTATTGACAGGATCTTTATCATTCAATGATTTTTGGATGGAATTAATTGATAAAAGAGCAGTATCTGGTTCTGTCTCAGCATATTGAATAAGGTATGTAAGCACAAGATTCTTGATTTTTTGATTGGATGTAGTGACATTTTTGACCACATCAGCAAAGTAGGCCTGCCCATCTTCTCCTCTGGAAATAAGAGATACCACACATCTCATTCCTGATAAGATATCACGATCTGATCTTGAATTCAATAACTTGGAGATCTCTTTCGGTCTTAACGAACTTGGTGTTTCTACCAATCGTGTTGAGGCCGATACTGCAGCCTCAATGGTAAAGTCCTTGGCCGACTCCAACATCGAGGAGATCTTGGAGAATGAATCGCTCATGATGGACTGATGCTGGTTGTGACCTTCAATATAATGATACGTTGATTGATTGATGGTAACTTGTCTTAGTGTGCTAGTGCGAAAGTCCTGCATCAACCAGAAAATCAGCCTTTCCCATACTTAAGGTAACCGCACCCATTTAACCAGACCAGTTGTTGCACTTTGAAGACCGAGACACTACTGATTCATAACTTAGGGAACGCTACCAAATAGTTAGCTAAAGTCATAGAACCAGTGATGAGCCCATTTTGATTTATTATTAACGCGTATTACGGGTTTTTGATGTACTTCTACAGTGGCTAATAATCACATGTGATATGTTACATATTTTTACAAAGCAAGGAAAGATTCAGGTAAAGAGTCTTGTTCGTCTTTTTCAACGGTACCATAATTTTTGTAGATAATAAAATATTATAGGAACATTTTGATGATAATTCAGAAAGTGTCAAATGGTTCGACTTTTCAAACTTTTCTACAATTCTGGAAATTTGTTAAAATTACCGAATTTAAAGATTGATTCGCGTCTACCTACACACTCTGTTCCTCGTCAGTTTCGTCTAAGGTTACCTGAACGAATTTGGATAAAACTAAGCCCTATAATTACAAGAAAAAAAAAAAAAAGAATTCATTAAAAAATACCGTTATTCTTGTTCATTACTTCGTATATCTATAAACTTCCTCTAAACTCTAACCGTTGAATTATTGAATTACGGTTATAATATCCCCAGTGTGCAGTACACTTTTCTAAATAACAATAGGAACTTCCAACCAATCATTCAAGTATATTAAATTAAACTTACGGTGACGTTTCCTTTGTTTGATTTTGGTCATTTGATAATTTTGTCCTCTTATTTAACTTATTAGCAGCTGTTTTAATTCTCTTACCCAAATTAAGCTCTTTCCTTGATTTGATATACTCTTGAGGGAAAAATTCTGTAAGTGTAGATTGAGTTCCCTCTTGTTTTTTCTTGTTCATATCTCGTATTAATGGGACCATAATTTCGTCTACGCGTTCCTGAGACCAATTCACGTTATACATCATAAACGAACGAATTTGATCCAAACTTGGTATACCCCATTTGAATTCACTTTCATCATGGTCTACTTCGGGAGTTTGATAAGCTGTAGAAACTACCAGATCTGGGAATGAGTCTGGAAGGTATAACTTACCGCTTTTGATTCTTCCGAGTAACGTCTTTTTAAGCCCTGATTGTTCGTTCTTTGACCCGCCTCTTGTAACTTGTTCGTCAAACCATCTTTTAAAGTTTTTTAAACTTCCAAATTCGGCTAAAACCTCCATTGCCAAAACTGGTCCAATACCTTTGATACCTTCAGTATAATCACTTCCCAATAATAGTGCTAGTTCAATTAATTTGTCTTGGCTAAGCCCAACTTTATCTGCAATTTCATCCATGATATAGCATTCAACATATTGTTTTTGATTGAACATATTCTTGTAGACTTTATCACCTCCAAATAGAAAACAATCACTATCATCAGTCACAATACCATCTACTAACTTAAGCTTGAATAATTCTGCACACTGTGCTTCTGCTTCCATTGGCGCTGTGATGTATGGAATTCCGAATCTACGAAGTAATTCTTGAACATCACTGATCATAGTCTGCGTAACTTCATCTGAATCTCTCTTTTCTTTACTCAATTTCTCTTGAAGTAATTGTTCTCTTGAAAGACTTGAATTGATAGAAGATAATGGAATTTCGTACGATTTTTTAATAGAAGTTTTGAAGTTTTCATGATCATCTTCTTCCTCTCTTAATTGATTCAAAAGCTCAGTACCATCTTCTCCTTCAAAATCATAATCAATAATCTGTGCTTTTCTAGTATCACTTTCTTTTGTAGTAGTTTCCGGTTCTTGGACCTCTTTTGCTTCAGGTTCAGTCGTTGGTGGTGCAATCTCTTGCAAATCATCGCTTTGATACTCCTCTGTATCAGAAAGTTCATTGATATTCCCATTATCTTTACCTGCAATATACTCTTTGGCTTCGTACCATGGAATTAAACCTGCTTCATCATCTTCAATGTGATCCTCTCTTGTTTCTTGAGGTTCTTTTTCTAATGTAGGTTGACGATGAATATTAGCAGATGCTAGTTCTTCATTAAACCATGAAGGTAATGGTTGGGTCTTGGGCTTTTCGGGTTCCTTGGGTTTATTTTCCTTGACTTCTTTAATTTCTTTCAAGTCTTCATCATCAGAAATATCCACAACTAAATGTGGGTCATTCTTGGCAACAACAGACCCATTAGAATAAGCATATGGGACACCCATTTTGATGTTTAATGGCTTTTCTGTTTCATCCTCTGAAAATAATTCTTCGATATCAGGTGAATCGGGCTTTTTGGATATTTCATGCACCTTTTTCGAGTCATTAGTCAATTTCTCTTCCACGATTTTCTCTGCTTCCTCTGGTAATTCTGGTCTCTTTATTTCTGGAGCTGGGCCACCAAAAAGAAAAGAAGCACCAAAAGATCCCATATCGTTTCCAATTTCATTTACGTCACTGGTCTTCTTTTGAAAGCTTTCTTGAGGCTTTGCATCTGCTGGTTCAATATTGACATTGACTTTAGATGAGCCACTAATAGGAGGTGGAGTCTTTTCTACTAAACTCTTAGCTGGTAGTGGAATTTTCAGCTTCGTAGAGAAGAGAAATGATCCAGCTGAATTTGTAGTGAATTCTTTACTCTCTGGATTTGTATTTGGATGCTTTGCATTAAAATCAGCTTCCTCTTGATAAAGTCTGGCCAAGTCCCGCTTGGAATTTTCAATTGCTTTACGAAGATCATCTTGATGAAAACCATCATCAGTAGGTACACCAGGGTTTTGGTCTTCAAACTGACTATATAGAGATTCGATCAATGCCTTTTGTTGTTCTTTCTCTTCTTCTGTTTCTTTCACATCTAATGATACATCTTCAAAATCATCATCACTATCTTCAGGTTCCTCTTTTATAGGTTTCAGATCATCTTTGGTAGCTTTACTAGCAGTTTCCTTCAGGGTATCCTTAGGGGCCGATCTAATAGGAGCTAAATTTGTAAAGGGATTCTGGACTTCATTTCCATCTTCATCCAAGGTAATTGGATTCTTGGCTGATGATTCGTCTTCGATTGAAAGAGTCCAACCATCATCATTTTTAATAAGTGCATATTTTCTATCTTTATCACCAGCAATTCTTCTGGTTGCATTTCCTTCATCTCCCATACCAGCAACTGTCATAAGTTTCTGAGTATAAAAGTTTCTTTTCTGAACTTGTTTAATTTGGAACTTGGAGAAATCCATATCATTTGGAAATAATGCTTCTAGTTGATCTTTTCTGTAACCCATTCTCAATCTAGACTTTAATCTAAGATGTGAAAGAATCATATATTGTGTTGGGGTGGGTAAAAGTAAGAATTCTTTGGATCCAGGATCAACAGTATTGATATCTATACCATCCACATAATCGAAATCAGCAAGTGATTCATTGAATTCATCTTCCGGCATGATTCTACCATCATCAGTCCTGACATGGAACCTTTCAATTTTGGGAAGATGGTATTCATCATTCTTGACAAATCGCGTACTTTTAGGCTTATCATTTTGTTGCACCTGTTCTTCAGTTGAAGGTCTTTGTCCATGCATAGGATGATTTATAGGAAGATCCTCTAAGTATATGGTATCATCATCATCGTCATTGGCCAAACGGGCTTTCTTTTGGGATTCATGATATTTCTGTGCTTCTCTTTGAACTTGAATTGCTAATAACTTTTGAGCGGTTTCTCTGGTAGATTCTGTATGGCCCTCTCTTCTTTGTTTTCTGCGGAGAATGGTTTCACGCTTAAGAACAGGAGCTCCACCATCAAATACAAAGATTGGGTATATTCCAAAGTATAGAAGTTTACATATTCTTCTAAAGAACCCAACTATATGAGATTGTGCTAAGGCATTACCTTCAGAATCTCTAACTGCCTTAAGAAATTGATAAATCCAAATTGAAGCATCAACCGCCAATTTCTTTCTGGAAAGAGCCTCCAAACGAACCGGACGAGCGGTAGGACCCAATATTTCCCACAATGAATGTACACCCATGGTGTTTAAGGTGTTAAGGGTATTGTAGTAGTGATAATAATAATAGTTGCCATTCTCTCATCAACTGCGAAAAGCAACCGGTTACGTAATCGTCAAGGAGTTTAACTCTAACCTCCGATATCACACTAGAACGGTTAAAAAAAAACTACAACATTTGGAGATAGGTGCGAGTGCTAGTGCGACTTGTGGCTCCCCTCTTCTATGACTCTCAAGTCTCAACCAAAAATATGTATCTATGCAGCCTGACGCAGAATCGACGCAATTGTTTTCGCTTCAGCTGCCCCACATATTTAATCCCCGAGATTATACACTCTATACTATTACCTATTACTTAGTAACAAACGTCGTTTGTCTTTTATCATGTCACTGGAGTTTATCAAGTTTAATTCGAGGAGATCAACTGTTTACTCAACCAAAGGGTTGGTATCATCACCTCAAGCATTAGCCAATGCTGCTGGAGTAAGAATCCTTGAAAAAGGTGGGAATTGTGTTGAAGCTGCCATAGCTGTAAGTGCTGCTTTATGTATAACAGAACCTAGTTCTACAGGAATTGGTGGTGATTGTTTCGCTCTTTACTACAAGAAAGGAAATCTGGAAAGTGGGGGAGGTCAAGTGTTGGGATTAAATGCTACAGGAAGAGCTGCCAAGGATGTCACTATTGAAGACGTGTGGAATAATCATAATCAAGGAAATCCAATGCTGCGGATTCCTTATGAATCAGTATTTTCAGTGACAGTACCCGGAGCAATTGCGGGGTGGTATGATGCTTATCGTCAGTGGGGGTCTAAGAAAGTGACATTTGAGGAAATCTTACAACCTGCCATTGATTTGGCTGAAGATGGATTCCCTGTAGCTGAAGTAAGTTCATATTTGTGGAGACAATCAGGTCCTAAGATTAGAAACCAAAATTTGCAAATTTCTCCCGAGGAAAATCCATTTATTGTAGGTGAATTAGGTCCTCATGAAGGTGATGTTGTTGATAACAAAAGAGTGGCTCATGCTCTTAGATTAATTGGTAAATACGGTAAAGAAGTTTTTTACAACGGGGAAATCGGGGATGCGATAATTAATCAAACAGATTTACGGAATCACAAATTGAGCCACCAAGATTTACTAGATCATGAAAGTACCCTTGTCGATCCCATTAAAATAGACTTTTTTGGGTTCGAAATCTGGGAAATTCCACCAAACGGTCATGGTATCGTGGCACTTATGGCATTAGGTATGATTCAAGCATTACATAATATTGGAGCAGTAGATATCACTGCTTTAACCCATAATTCACCTGAATATCTTCACATAATCATTGAAACGTGCAAACTTGCATTTTATGATTCCGATGAGTATGTTACTGATCCTCAATTTAAAGATATTCCAATTGCAGGATTACTTAGCGAAGATTATTTACGAGAGAGAGTAAAATTATTTAACCCCCACAAAATTCTTGATAGTCGGGTCATTAGACACGGCGTCCCTGATCCAAAATATAAGTCGGATACTGTCTATCTTACGGTTGCTGATAGTAATGGAGAAGCTTGTTCATTTATCAACTCGGTATATGAAGGGTTTGGTAGTGGAATATTAGTTCCAGAATATGGATTTTGTCTTCATAACAGAGGGGCTAATTTCAACCTCAGTAAAGGAAGTAATAATTGCCTCGAAGGAGGAAAACGCCCTTACCATACCATCATTCCTGGTATGATTACTAGAAACGGCCAATTATATGCATCATTTGGAAATATGGGAGGATTCGCGCAACCAATTTGCCATGTCCAACATGTCCTCAATTTGGTATTATTCGGAATGACTCCCCAACAGCTGACAGATTCACCTCGTGTTGTTCTAACTGCTGACCCTACAAGCAATATAGACGATAGAGGTAGAGGAGCTGAAGGACCGGTTAGTACACCGGTGACAATAGTTAATTTGGAAGATGGGATTGTGGCAGAAACAATAGAAAAATTATCCAAATTAGGTCATCACACCAAACATGTCACCGGATACGCGCGAAGTGTTTTTGGCAGAGCGCAAATAATTCAAAAAACCCAGCTCCCTAATGGTAATTTCAAGTATGCTGGAGGATCGGACCTCAGAGGCGATGGAGCTTGTGTGGCTCTAATTTAATTTAGATTAATTAATTAATTAAAGCGGAATTCGAAATTCATAATTCCACTTGTATAGATTAGTAACAAAATTTTGCAAACAAAAAGCGAGAAAGGAAGGAAAAAAAAAAAACAAAGTCACCCGTTATTTGCTAAAGCCTAATTGGTACAAAACAGCCCATAACGAACAGAAAAAAAAATTTCAACGGACTTGACTGTTTGTGAACTTTTATTGTCTGTACTTAATAAACAAGTTAAGAAATCAATTGTAAATGAAGTCTATAGTTAGAAGCCCTATAAACAGTATTGTTGGATCAGCCAATAAATGAGGTGATCAACGTGAAGTGACCCCACAAATATTACGAAGTTCTTACAGATAATCAATCTGATCTATACAATAAAACATCCTGCCACCCGAGACTTATGACGGTTTTGGTTGTTGGGACCCATCAACCCCACACTTCGGTGAAGTTTAACTGCAGGCGCTCACTCCGAACAAACGAATAAACAAAAATTACTTAACTCCCGGCTGCATGCAGGAAGTGGTGTGGGGGTAACGCCAGAAATTTACTGACTTATGAGTTGATTTGAAAGGGGGCGGTGGTGAACTCCGGGAAGGGGATGCGGGTGAAATTATTGAAACTCCCTTATCACAATAAGGGATATACATGCCTCATGTTCACATTTACCTAGTCCCACAAGCAAAGTCCGGTTTTAACCACTCCGAGCCCTCCGAGCATTCCTAATAAAGTTTTTTTTTGTACTTTAAATACGAGTCACGTGTGCCCGCATTTAAGGCCGATCCTGCAAACAATCATTCCATTCCACCCCCACTTGCATCTAGCTCATCTGCACCACCACAAAGCTCATATTTATAGCAATATAAGTAGAGGGACCTATCCCGTAATTTATCGTAGTTAATTAAATTTTTAATCAATAAAAATCAACCATGTCTGACTTGGAAAACCAAGAGCATAAGCCTCACAACCTCATCGAATCTAACGACTTGCCAAATGACAACCTCAAGTCCGATTTCTCCCGGGTTCACTCCGCTGGTGAATACATCCAATTTGGTAACGAACGTTACCTCAAGTCAGAATTGGTTGAAGCCTTCGGTGGTACTTTGAATCCTGGTAAGGCTCCACCTCCAAAGCACAACTTAGCCAATCCTGCTCCATTAGGATTGTGCGGTTTCGCACTTACCACTTTTGTTCTTTCATTGGTTAATGTCGGAGCTAGAGGTGTCAAGATTCCAAACATTGTTGTTGGTTTGGCATTTTTCTACGGTGGTGCTGCCCAATTAGTGGCTGGTTTGTTTGAAATTGCAGTCGGTAACACTTTCGGTGCCGTTGCTTTGTGTTCTTACGGTGGTTTCTGGGGTTCATACGCTGCTATTCTTGTTAAGTCTTTTGGTATTACTGCTGCTTACGGTACTAATGAAAAGGAATTGGGTAATGCCCTTGGTATATTTTTACTTGCCTGGTTTATTTTCACCTTTTTCTTATGTTTAATGACCTTGAAATCTACTGTCGCCTTTTTCAGTGTGTTCTTCTTCTTGACGATTACATTCTTACTATTGGCTATTAGTGAAATTAAGGGTAGTGTCGGATGTAAGAAGGCCGGTGGTGTTTTCGGATTAATCACTGCTTTCTGTGCTTGGTACTGTGCCTACGCTGGTTTAGCCAATCACGAAAACAGTTACCTCCAAGTCCATGGTGTTCAATTACCAGATTTACAAGACAAGGAGAAGAATGTCTGAATGCAAAAGTTTAACGAAGTGAGTTTGTGAGCAAAAAAAAAAATATGTACTATTGATTATTACATATTATGCTCTGTAATAAGCATCTTCTAATGAGTTGTGCTGAGTGCTTTATTTATTAACGTATCTAATTGAATCTAATTAAATTATTTAAAATGATTTGTAGCATGGTGAAATTGGTTTCAGCCAATTATCTCGTACTTTTCCAAATAAGCGAATAACCGAAGGAACGAAAAAGTCTATTGCCGAAAGATCTGCGCTGCAAGTGTGGTGTAGCACAACCAAATGTTGAACAAAACTAGATCTCTAACGTTTATCAATTTATAGACCCCACACCGATGTCATATTAGACCATATCCCGAAGTCAATATGTCAATTTCGTAAAGTCAACCTGACAGCATGATCTAGTCACCGAAGAAACATACCTACATAAAGCTACATATACTTATGTCAAAGTTCTTATCTTACATTACATGTCTGATTTTACTCAACATTTTATGTGTCTGTTTACAATTTTTGTTTAATTATGTTCAATTGTGTTTCATTTAATATTAACCCTTATAGATGCTATTAAACCAATTATTGGTTCGGTATTTAATTATTAATGAACCAATTAATAAATACACCAGGATTTTCTATGATCAGCCTTAATTGGAAAATCCGTTATCTTGTCATATAGTTTTTGAATGTTTTTCTGAAAAAAAAAAATCAAATGATATTTTGACAAAAGATAATCCTGTGGAGCTCTTTCTAAACTAACGAGTGAAAATAAATTCCTTTCTGGAGAAGCACCAACAAATTATAGCAAATTCCAGCTTTGCTATTTAAAGATAGGCATTATCTTTGCACAAATATCATCATTGGATTGGTCAATATTAACGATTTGCTTAATGAACCTGCTCAAGTCCTGCGTGAGTTTCATGGTTGATAATCCTAAATCATCAGCACAAATAAGTAAAAGATCAGGTTTTAAATTCTTTAATATTTGGACGTAACCCTGTATGTTCGAGCACTTAAGAAGTTTGTAATTATTATCTCTTTTAACAAATTCTTCATTAGAATCATTATTTAAATCTTCTTCTGAAAGATTAGGTGGAAGAATAAATACCACATCTTCAGCATTGACAAGGATATCATTTAATGGAAGTTTCAGGTTAATAACAGATGATGAAAGAGTTAATACAACTGATTTGCCAACGTATTTCTTGGATACTTTTAATCCTGAATCCACTGATTCTTCTTCTTTAGTATCATTATAACTGGAGTATATCTTATAAGATAAAGCAGCCACTGAACTTGCCACTAATGCTGCAAGCCAGAGTTTTGGGTTTTTCTGGGCCTGTTTGATATGAGATGGCATGGTTGAAGAAAACGAAAGTAATAAAGGGATCTATGCAATTAATATATTTCACTTTAATAGTAATAGGGCGTTGCTGTTTAACAATCAAGTTCCGGAATCTGGAGGGTTCACACTTGGCTATACATGACTTGCCATTCGTGGGGGTTCACGTGACCAAACAACCCCGGGACAATATTAAATCTTGGTAAGAATCGAGGGCGCGCACCCCGGATTTAAGTCCCAACATTTTTATAGTCTCCGCTCTTTAGTAAAGGGGATCAGACCTTATATTAACAAGATAATGAGGGGAGTATCAAGGGGTTTTAAAATCCCTATACAATTGGTCTGGTTGGGTGAGACGATGCATGACAACTGAAATCAACAGTTAGAAAATCAAATGCTCAATACAAAAATTTTGGGATGTTCAGATCTTAAGTAATTGAGCTCGGCATTAACTGCACTTTATTTGAAAAAGTGGGTTCCATAGTAAATTACTAAGTTAATTACTAGATATTATATTCATAAGGGCAAAAGTTTAAAAACGTTTGAAAATGTTTAACAAACATAAAAAAACACTTTAAAACATTTCATTTAATCTGATAATCTAATAGTCCCCAAAAGGAAGTGAAAAATAATAAACCTTTATTCAAATAGGATGTAAAAGATCTAAATACTTCAGATCTATTTGTCCTTTGATAAGCGGTTAAGTTAATTATTTTTCACTAATTGATAAGGTCCAGCAACCTTTGTCAGTCGCGGATATGCTCTAATTGGATTTACTAATAGATATTTTGTCTCTGATCTATCTTAGAGACAAGATTTACAATTACCTTATCATTTTTTACCGCCAATAATACAGTTATGGACCTTGTTAGCGAGATATTGGTGGAGGTGGAGTTCTTGGTTATACGCCAGTGGAAGCGCAAAACTTGTCAAGAAATTTCCGCTATCCTTACTCAATTAGGCATGTGTAGCCTTTTTGCCAATAAGTACTAAGTCTAAAGTTTTTTCTCAATCTCCACCCATTCTAGGTAGTTAGCGCTTTCGAAACTCCTAATTGGGAAATGGTAAGCGCTTTATGCCACCTTTTCACCTTCAACGCGGAAAATCTTGGATACCTTAGTGACAGTATCTTAAGGGTCAAGATGTACTGGGATTTTAGGATTAACATCGAGAAACTCGAGGAATGTATTAAACCTTATAGGTTCTACATATTCCAGTAATCTAATCTAGGCGGATGGCCTCTCTAGGTAATCCACAAATTCCGAAATTCTATTGTTAAGATCTGATCGCTTATCTAGAGATTTACCCTAAGACTGTACTTTTTTGAACCAGAAATTTGTTACCAGTCCCGCACCACACAGATCGGGAATACCGAAGCGGTTACCCCATTTGGAAGTTGCAACAGATAAAGCGGAGTTCAATAAGAGATGGGCATTGAATGGGTCAATGTAGATATCATTATATAAAGAAGTAAGATTCGCCACAGTTGGTTCTAAAAAATCATCCACCATTAACATTATTCAATAATAATTAATCATGGCTCCAAAAGTTCACCCATTTGATTCTGTTAAGGATTACGAAATTGCATTGGCTTCCAAGCTTGTTAAAGATGCTTACCCAGCATCTGCCAATGTTCACTTTGTTCAAATCGAAAGACTTGATCCTCCAAAGAAGGACATGATCAAATATTTAGAAGCTGAAAGAGAAGGTAAGCCATTACCTCCAATTTCCAGAGTTCTTTATGCTTATTACTGGACTAATACTACTGACTTTAACAAGGCTTTAGTTAATGTCACTATTGGTCACATTATTACCAAGGTTCAATTACCAAAGGGTACTTGTGGTCCTCTTTTACCAGATGATATGGTTGAATGGGAAAAGATGTGTAACGAACATCCACTTGTTCAAGCTGAAATTGCTAAATTGAAATTACCACAAGGTTACACTGTCAGAAATGACCCATGGATTTATGCTACTGATGATCCAAATGAAAAGAGACCATTGATTCAATTCTTTATGTATGTTCTTGCCGGTAACGGACACACCGAATCAAATCACTACTCTTTACCATTAAAATTCTCTCCAGTTTTCGAATGTTTCACTAAGAAATTCATTAGAATTGATTTATTACCAGGTGGTTACGATGAAACTGTCACTTCAACTGCTCCATGGCAAGTTGTTCCAGCCGTTGAATATCACCCAGATTTGAACGGTGAAACTGTTATGAGAGATGTTAAGCCATTGTTGGTTTCTCAACCAGAAGGTCCTTCTTACTCTGTTCAAGGTTCTAAGGTTAAATGGCAAGGATGGGAATTCAGAGTCGCTACCACTGCCAGAGAAGGTTTCGCTATCTACGATGTTTGGTTCAAGGGTAGACAAGTTTTCTACCGTCTTTCTTTATCTGAAATGACTGTTCCTTACGGTGATCCAAGAGCTCCATACCACAGAAAGCAAGCCTTTGACTTGGGTGATTGTGGTTTCGGTGTTTGTGGTAACAGTTTGAACTTAGGTTGTGACTGTTTGGGTGTTATCACTTACTTAGACGGTATGGGTATTCACGCCAATGGTGAACCATTCGTTGTTCCAAACACCGTTTGTTTGCACGAACAAGATAACGGTTTGTTATACAAGCACGTTAACTACCGTAACGGTAATGCTGTTCTCGCCAGAAAGAGAGAATTCGTTGTCCAAACTATCGCTACTGTTGCCAACTACGAATATATCATCAACTTCAAGTTCGTTGCTGATGGTTCCATTGATCTTGAAACCAGAGCTACTGGTATTTTAAGTACCATGCCAATTGACGAAAATGTCAAGGTTCCATGGGGTACCATTGTTGGTCCAAATGTTATGGCTGCTTACCATCAACATATCTTATCTTTCAGAATTGATCCAGCTGTCGATGGTCACAAGAACACTGTTGTTTATGATGACACTCTTAAATTACCAAAGGATAACTTGAATCCTTTCGGTACTGGTTTCGTTACTGAAAGAGGTTTCGTTGAAAAGGCCGGTCACATTGAACAATCTCCTTTCACCAACAGAACCGTTAAGATCATTAACGAAAACGTTATCAACCCAATTTCTAAGGGTCCAGTTGGTTACAAGGTTTCTTTACCAGCTGCTCAAATGATTTTGGCTGATACTGACTCTTACAATGTTAAGAGAGCCAAGTTTGCAACCGAACAATTCTGGGTCACTAAGTACAGAGATCACGAATTATTCGCTGCTGGTGAATTCACTAACCAATCCCAAAATGATACCGGTGTTGGTAAGTGGGCTAACTACACCGATCCAGTCAGAAATGACGATCTTGTTGTTTGGGCTACTATGGGTTTCACCCATATTCCAAGAGTTGAAGATTTCCCAGTCATGCCTGTTGAAACTCACAACATTCACTTGGCTCCTTTCAACTTCTTTGACAAGAACCCAGCTTTGGATCTTCCTCAAGCTAATAACAACTTCAACAAGTCTATTTTACATCCAATTGGTCAAGAAACTGAAGCTCCATGTTGCAAGACTAAGATGTAAACCATCATAATCGATGGAGTTGAGATCAATTAGTTGTTAATTTAATATCAACCTATGAATCTTTTTATTAGTGTCATGAATAATGTATAGATAATATAAGAAATAATATAAGCAATAATTTAGAATTATAAATAATCAAGAAAAAAAAACCTTAAAAACGTAGAATGCCGAAAGTATCGAGGAAGGAATCGAACATATTTATGTTCATCCACCACCAAAATAATTTTACGACCTTTTTTACTATTTCTCTACATGTTTGACACTAATTTCTTATTCATTAATAAATTAGCTATTAAGTAATATTACACCATACCGTTATTTTAAAAAATTTATCTTCACCAATACCCAATCTTTGAGATCACTCAAAAACTATTCTTATAATTTATTAATTTCGCTGGATCAACTTTGTACTTTAATTGACTGAAGTTGGTTCGTTGATAGCTTTCAAACAATAGTTCATTTCATCTTCATCCAATGACTTGATGTACAAACATTTGGATAACAACTCAGGGTTTGCACTCAAGTGGTAATATGAGGACCACTCGATACATTGAGATAAGGACTTAACAATATGTACTGAAGTTCTGAACTTCGAAAAATTGATCATCTTTTCAGTTTCAATGGAATTCACTGTAGATGTGGTAACGTCATATTCGGAATTCTTGGTACTATTTGAAAGGTCTCTTGTAGTGTTTCTGCTTGATGATGATGATGGAGATGTTATTGTTGAAATTTGAGGATCCTCTGCTTTCTTCTTCTTTGAAGGCTTGATAAATGTTGGTCTTTCAGCATTAAAGATTAAATCTGATAAGTATAAACCAACAAATGGAATACATCCCTTGGAAGGTTTCATTTGATTGATACATAATCTGATATTCAAAAAGTTCTTTAAAGGAGATGCCAATTCTTCCAAGTTCTTCAACATTAAAATATCTCCTGGTGCTAAATTCTGCCAAGTTTCACGTAATTTCTGAACTTTTTCAGAAGTCAAACCCAAGATAATTTGCATCAATGTTGAATAATTTTGTAATGTATAACACTTTTGAGCAACATGGATGAATCTTGAAATAATTGATATTCTTTCCTTTTGACTATTTGTCAAGAGAATTTCAGAAATAATCCAATTAACCATAAGATTAAATCTAGAAATAATCAAATTGACACCCTTGTTCTTATTATAATATTGTTCATTAACAATGATTTCTAACCAACTGTTTACAGGAGTTAATTCCTTGTTCCACTTAAGTTCAATAAGTTCTTTCCAGTCAATTTCTTGTAACATATCCTTTTCAATGATAGTGAAATGTCTAGCAAGTTCTTCAGAATCAAATCCGAGAACAAATGAAATATGAGAAGATTCACTCATCACTTTCTTCACTGATAAAAGATCATTTGATGGAGCATATTTATCAAGAATGATCTTTGGAGATCTCAATCCCGGACTTGGAGAATCACTATGGAAGTTTGTACGACTTTGAAAGAAGCTATCATTGTTAGGAGTGGAAGTCAATGGATCCTGCAAAAGCTTTTGTTTCATAGGAGTGAAACGAGGTTCAGGAAGTATTTGTTTTGATTGCAAATCAGTTCTCTTCTTAATTGGAGTGAGTGGGAACTCTTGAGTAATATCTTGTTGAGTTGAATAGTCAATAAGGTCTTCAGTGTTAGCATTTTGAATTTCATTCATTATTTCCTCAGTAGAATTAATTTCATCATTACAAGAACTTGTATCCTTTGGACTCTTACTTGAATTGGAATCGAACAGTTCACCTTCCTTTAACCTTTTACTGGATTCTTTACCTTCCAATTTAAACAATGCAAATTCAATAGGATCATTGGATTGGAAAGATTCATCTGGAATAGCTGCTAATTCTTTCAAGACATAGCTACTAATTCCCGGGATTGCAATTGAATTTGCTGAGGAGTTGTTGCTGGAATGCAAGTTGTCATTATTAGTTTTCGCTGAACTCTTTCTGCTCTTCATGGCCACTGAAAAGATTGAACTATCTGCAACATCTGTCAGTTTAGATGATCTTTGTAAAATAGAATTTCTCTTTTCAATCATTGATTCAGTTTGATAATTACTGAAAGGTAACTCTGTTAATGCACATAAGGTACTGAATCTAACACTTCTTCTAACAGACGATGATCTTGAAAGGAATGAATTAATTGATGCGGTCTTAATCTTAACTGGTAAATCTAACGAATTCCTCTCAGTAAACGTTGGACCTGCCAAAGTTCTTAAATTATTGAATCCATTCATTTTCTTTAAAACCCCATTATCCCTCATATCATGTCTGTCTGAATGCCTTGAAGCATTTGAGATTGAAAATGCTGAGTCGTAACTCAAATATGATTTTGCTGAATCTCTTTTGAATACAGATTGTCCAGAAGTTCTGGACATAATAGATGCTCTTCTGATAGATAACTCATCGTTAAAACTTATTCTCTTAACACCAGCAGGTTTAATCAGTTGAGGACTCAAAGCAATACCTAATTCTGCTATTTCTGCATCGTATTGAGTAATGTTACTTGGTGTGGAAATCGAAGTATCAATTGAGTTATTAGGATTTTGTAATTCTTTAAATTGCATATCTGGTGGAGTTGGTAATTCGGTTGCAACATCGAAATATTGAGTACCTGACTTGATTAATCTTTCAGAGTTATCAAATTTAAGATCACTGGATACACTTGGACCATCGTCTTTTGAGCTTTCATTAATTTCAGAATCTTCAAGATCCAAATTACCTTCATCATTCCAATTTATACTAGTTGGCTTTTGGAATGACGATTCTTGAGAATTATTCACTTCTTCAAGGATGAACTCGTTAGACTTTGGAGCTTGTTGTGCTTTACTTGAACCTTCATTACCATTAAGTAAATTGTCGATCTTGATTATATTCAAATCAGAAAGATCATTGATATCCATATCGTCAATTTCTTCCATATTTATTTTATCTTCTTCATTCAGTGCGTTGTGAATTTCAACGTTCATGGAAAGTTCGGTCATATTTTTAGAAATCTTTGGTTTCTTTGCAGGTGATCCCATCACATCAAGGTCAATATGATTATCAACGTATGCTAAATTTTCATATTCAATATCATCAATGTTAGCACTTGGCAAGTCATCAGAATCACCCATTTTGTGACGGTCATCTTCAATTATAGTTCCTGGGGACATATCACTTCGTATATAGTAAGTCAAAAGGTATTCCAATTCATCAATAATTCTTGCACTCAAAACATCAACTCTTTGTCCTATTATTGCAGGTTTTTCATCAACAATAGTATTCAATGCGCTATGTATAACCGAATCAATGTCTTCGGTATCAACTGGGGAGTTTGGTGATAAAATTTCATCATTACTATGCTTGTGGTATGAATGAGCAGAGTTGATAATTGTCTTTTTCCATCCATCAACAAACTTTTTGATTGATCTCTTTCTACTCACATCATTAGAACTATCTTCAATAGCTGGAGGTGGAGCCATAAGGTTCTTACGAGGAGAACCATTGATAGAAGTTCTAGATTCTTCAGATCCTTTAATTGTGTATTCCATTTTCTTAACTGGAGTAGAAGGTAAGATTTGTTCGACTTTTGAGTTTGGTAATTTAACATTTCCGTTTGTGGAAAATCCAGTAGAATCTGTTGGCTTTACAGGAGTATTTTCCTTATCTTGAATGAATTTTGGTTCTTCTTCTTGATCATCATCTTCTTCATTACTCTTTTCATCACTTTTAGAGGTCTTTTTCAATGCTAATGATGAATCTTTCAAGTTCATATGATTATGTCTATTGCTTGAGTTTAATGGATGTCTGGAACGGGTTTGACTCTTTTCAGGTTTGTTGAATTGGAAAGTATTAATGATTGGAGATTTTGCTTGTTTATCATGTTGCAGCTGTAATTCTTGTAATTTCAAATTTAAAGATTGTCTGGATGATTGATGTTGCAAAAGCAAATTATTAATTGAATATTGAGGATTTTCATCTTCATTATTCATATCATCGAAAATAATACATTTGTGGAGGGCTTTTCTATCATATAATGAAAGCATAGCGGATCTTCTGTATGATGCATTAGTATGAAGGGACATTTCAGTATTAGATGATCTTCTAGCTTCACCAATTTCTGAAGTTAAAGGTAAAGGATGAGTTAAAATATCATGATTTTGAACAATCAGATCGATATCCACATTAATTTTCCAGAATTCATTAAGTAAATTTAACCAATGAATTTTTAAATCACTTAAAATTTTCTTTTCGAATACCATTCCTCTTGCTTCATTTTCTTCATCAGAAATTTGATTACAAATTAGATTGGAATCGATAGTGAGTCTGTTGATAATATTGACAAAAAGATCACATAAGGTGTTATTAGGATCAAAATCGTCCACGAAATAGTTAATGATCCAATGTCTTAATACCACGAAAGTTCTTAATAATACTAATTTTCCTATTCTTTTATTGGATTCAACATTTGAATTAATATATTGGAGAGACCATATTAAACGGGTCAATAAAAGGTTCATTACTTCTTCACTGGAAACAAACACTCTGTAAGTAAGAAAGAAATCACAAATTAAATTATAATCAATAACTTCAGGGGATGTAAGTTGTACAAGTAAAGCTTTTAAGGTGGCATTATTAATTAATTCTGGATTCTGATCATCAAATTTGACCAACTCATTACTTTTTTCATTCTGAAGACTGGGGAATAATCTTTCATCATCAAATATGGATTCGTTATGTTTATTATAAATAAAATCAGGATGTAAAAGTTGATCTTGAACAAGTACATTAAATATGGAAGCTTTTGAAAGCGAATCTCTATCACTAGGAGATTCCAATACCCCGTCAATGGTAGGACTACAGTCTGGTGTGGATGTCCTGGGGTTGTCCATGATGACCTTGAGGCGGATGGTAAAAAGGTTGAACTAAGGACTTGAATATGTTCAATTGCAATTTGGCCTCTCTGAAAGGTATATGGGACTTCTCTCGAGCTCAAAAACAAAACAAATGGGCTGGGCGTGTGCAGGTTCACAATAATAAAAAGGAAGCGAGGCAAACAATCGGGGCAACAAAAAAAAAAAAAAAAAAAGAATGGGTCAGTACAGTACAACAGGAAAAAGGGCGACGAATTAAAATGATGACTGACTGTGAGGGACCAAGGCAACCGGATAAAATACTTTTGAAGATTGGATGATTTTCGAGATTCCGATTTTCGATTTTCTTTCTTTCCAGGCGTATCTACTGTAAGGACTATAAACACTATTTATTATATTTATTTATTTAAATTTTGTTTTATCTGAGATTATGGAGGCATTATCATAGGGAAAATACCAAAAAAAGATACACGATTATGATTACGATTACGGATATTGAACCGAGTATTTACCTCACCGTGGGCCACAATAGGCTCTCTCTCAAATAGGGACAGCAGCATCGTCAGTTGACGGGAAGTATGGCTTTTTTTTTTCGCAGAGCATGATTGTGGTATGTATGTCTAAACGGGGAGCCGGGATGGGCGGTTTGGAGAATGCTAGACCACAACTGGTTGAGAATGCTGCATCACCGTGACACATCTAATGTTTGTTATGGTTTGGCGCGCGTCGTGGGTGGTAAGTTTGGTGTTGTAGCGCTCATATATACAGGATACTTTGATCTATCAATAGGGTGAGGAACAACCGCAGAAACTCTAGAACCATAGAAAACGGAAGTGGGCCTAACCTGGTGACCTGACCCTTTAAAATTGAGGTGGATGTGGATGTGGATGTGGATGGAATCTGGTATTTTGTCTAGATCTACCACATCTAATGTTGGGCAACTTTTCTGCTACTTCTTGTCCCTAAATGAAAAATATATTTCTCTTTTAAGCCTCGCCTCATCTTTGCTACGATTCTATGCGGGTGAGCCTCGTCTTATTTTCCACTCTATTGTGGAGAAACTTACTCATTGACCTATCACTTTATTAGCCGGAATTAGCGATGTTCAATCAACGGCCAAGAGCCGGGTACGACAAACGAGCCGAAAGAACAAAGCGGTTTTTTGAATTGCTTTCTGTCTATCTCTCCCTCTCGCTTTCTTTCTATTAACCCTTCAATATTTGCTATTTCTATTCTTCCAATTGTTCTTAACCTTTTTCTATTTCTTATCTGATTGTTCCCTGTCTTTTGAGGCCCACTTATAGCACCAAATTATGCCAATTATGCCAAATTAGTTGAAATTGACATTAAAATCTACAGATTACTAATTGCAAATTTTAAACTTACACGGGAGCTGGCTAAATTACATTGTATATTGAGCTAATGCTCAAAAAAAAGGCATCACTATGCTGACTATGGATGGGTTTATAAATACTCGTTAAGAAAGGTTAAATCATTTGGACTGCGCTGCCCAAATAGGTTTACTTTTGCATGTTTTGTTGAATAGCACTCTTTAATGCTTCAAAAGGCGATTGCCTAAATGCAGGGTTCTTCAACACATTATTGAAATTCTTATTTTCTTCCTTTAAAATCTTTTGATGTCCAGTCTTCTTACTAGCATTTGGAAGATTCTTTTGTAATTTAGAGGACGCCACAAATCCATCGTTTTTCTTACCAGTGGTGATAACAGTAGTTTCATTAGAAAAAACACCGGTTTCTTTTGCTCCTGGCAAACTTGAAAGTAATTCGTTTAAATTAGGTTTTAATTGCTCTTTCTCCTTTCTCTTACGTCTTCTGACTGCTGACTTACTTATGTTATTTGAAGTGTTAAAAGTGGTCTTATTGAGTAAATGCAGGGCGAAATTGGCAGCTTTGGTCTGTTGCTTTTCCTTTTTGGAGATCTTGGACAATTTTAATAATGGATTCTCATGGTATTCTGGATCAATTTCTTGTTTGAATTCGGAGATTTTACTGGATAAAGTCGACCTACGAGCGGACTTGTTTCTTAATGTAGATTTCTTTTTGATTCCTCCAGACTGTCATCATGTTAGTATGTAATCAATAGCTAGATTTAGGGAAATTACTTACCATTTCGGTGGTTATACTCTTATCTAGTATTGAAAAATATAGCGATGAGGTTAGGTAGAGGTAACCTGTAAAGTTGTTTGCAGATTAGCCCTAGATATAGTGAAAGTGAATAGAATCAACAAAGTAACAGAATAGTGAAGATGACTAGATGAAGGTTTGATTGAAGAAATTGCCCTCTAATAGTCACCATTAACTCAATCTTGGGTACTTTTATATTTTTCAAATTTTGCAAATTTACTAAATATTCAGAATTATCGGTATCAATTTGGTTTCCTAGATGGGATTATTAAAGATAATAGTACACCCCTTAATCCGAGACTTCTAGTTATCAAGAAATGAATAAGATCATTCTACTAATTGATGAATTCTAGCAATAATTCCAGCACTTAAGGATAATTTAATCGATATTCACTCAAATTTTCGTAGCCATCACCAGATCATCAATTTAGGTGACAGCCTCGCTCTCACTCGCCTCGCTTGATTTGTCTCGTTATGTCGCACCATCATCAAAGATTACGCATCTCATCTCAATTGCCTACCAAATCTGAAATACTCATTGGTTACATCTACACACCACTTCAAAAACACGCGTTTCATTACTCTTACCCAGATCACACCAAAAGGTAACGTCCTCCACCAAACCAACAGATCTCCATACTTACCTTCTTCTCCCACATACATATAGATATATCATTTTGATATTCTTTATTGGATAGGTCCCTGAGAAAAGCCCCCCACGTGAAGATACCACCTCCTCTTCTCAGTGCAAAAAAAAACATTTGATAGTGATAACCGCACTATCCCATCTCACATCTCAGGCTTATGGAGCCATATAACCTGCCTCGAGTGATAAGAATTAATCAACACATCTGATACCGGAGGATGAGCTCTCACGAACCCCTGGATATTCCCTCATTATCGGGAACAGCTCAACAATCGAACGAGATCGATATGTCAGGAGACTCGATAATACAAGACGTTTTTCAGAAACAAGATGATGAACATGAACATGGACATGAATTAGATGATGAAGAAGATGTTGGAGAAGTATTAATGGATGACTTTGATGACTTAGATATTGGACCCTTGGATGATGTCAAAGTCAATGATATAAGTAAGACTGTTAGTAGATCACAATCACCAGCAGTTCCAGTGACTCAAGGAAAGACCAAATCAAGTCAAAAGCAAATACGGCGTAATTCAGCCTTGGTATCGGTGACATCAGAATCAGCATTAGATAATGGACCTTTAAGACAGACAAGTGAATTGGATGAAACTTCTAAAATATCAGCATACGCAAGATTAGATTTCGAAAATTTCACCTTTTTCGTACAGACATTACAAGTGGTCCTTGGTAGAAAATCAAATGATGAACTTATTCAAACCAGTCATCATGCAGTAGATGTCCATTTATCATCAAAGAAGGCTATTTCAAGAAGACATGCCAAAATATTCTATAATTTTGGAACCCAACGTTTCGAATTATCTATTTTAGGAAGAAACGGTGCCTTTGTAGATGATGCATTCGTTGAAAAGGGAATCACCGTACCTTTATGTGATGGTACCAAAATTCAGATTGGTGATTTACCATTCCTGTTCGTATTACCATCCATTGAACCAAATGAAGAAGACTCGCTGGCCACATCTTCCAAACCATTTAATCCAAGTGATGCCATCAATTTAAGATCCAATTTATATAATCCAAAGAAACAATCACCAGTGAAACCAAAGAAAGAACCAATAAAGAGAAAAGACAGTATAGTAAAAGATCCAATAGACCCAGATGATTCAACCAATTCAATTGATTCCAAACCTGGAAAGTCAGATAGAAAGAAATCCTTCAGTAGAGAAGAAAGAAGAGATTCAATCCTTAAAATAAGAAGATTATCCAATGCCAGAAGAAAATCTTTAGCCAGTGCAGCCAATGATGAAATTAATGATATTTTAAAGGAATTAGGTGTTAGTTCCATTGATGCAATTGATGAAGAAGATTCTGACATTTTGGATAGTCAAATCCAAGAAATCTTGGCAGATAATGATAGTGGTGGTGAAAATGCTTTAGAAGGAACCTTATTAAAATTAAGTCGTTACAATGAATCAGCCATCGAAGAAGAAGAAGACGAAATTGATAGATTAGTTAAACAACATAACCTTGAACAAGGTGTTATTTTGGATGACGATTCTGGTGACAATACCAATGATTTAGATATGGACTTATCAATTTTAGATCATGAAATCGCTTCATTAGGTCCATTGATAGATGCCCACAACCAAGATTTAATCAAAGAAAAGGAAGAAAAGAGAAGAATATTAGAAATGGAAAGAAACAGAAAGAGACAACAGATTCAAAAGAGAAACATGAGTAGATCTAAAGATGATGAAATCCCAATCGATAGTGCATTACTTGGTAGAACTGATGGTTCTTCAAGAACAACTCCATTAATGGGTAAGGCAATTCCTCCTAGAATGGGTAAAGCAGCTTCTATCCAACCACCATTGAACAGATTATACAATAGACCAATTAATGGACTTCAAAAACCTCAAGTTATGGGTAGTGCCCCTAACTTGGTACAAATGGGTAATAGTTTATCAGGCATGCCAATGAAACTCCACCAAGGAATGGTGTACAGTGGATTACAGAAACCAATGGCACCACCACGTCCACCACCACCTAAGTTAGAAGTTCCAGTTATCCAATTAATATCTGAACCATCAGCAGTTAGACCAAGACCTCCATTAAGAGCAATTACTGTTAGTGGAAAGGCAACGTTAGCTACATTCGGAGTTCCAAAAACTGTGGAAGAACCATCTAAATTTCCAAAGGTTCCAAAAAGAGGAACTCAAAGTTTCAAAAAGTTACCTAAGAAAGTGTACACATTGGATGAAATCCCAGAACAATTCAGATCTAAACCATCAATTTCTTTACCTACATTAATCACAAACACCTTGAAGGTGAACAGAGAAAATGGACTTACTCTCAACGAGCTTTATGAATCCATTAAAGATGCTTATCCATATTATAAGTATTGTCCAGATGGCTGGCAATTTTCTGTATCTCATAATGTCAAATTGAATAAGATTTTCAAACGCAAGTTCAAAAGAAATAGCGAATGGGTCTACATAATCGATGAATTATTTATAAATGAAAGAGAAAAGGTTAGAAAGAAGCAACAAGAATTAATTGCTGCAAAGATAAAGGCAGCAGATATGAGAGCAGAAGAATTGAAACAGAAGCAAAGATTGGAAGTTCAACAAGCTATTTCTCAAAATATTGTGGGAAGAAATTTCTCTTCACCATACGGTTTACCAGTATCTGGATCTAACCAATTTATTTCACAGTTACATAGGCAACCAGGAAGTCCAGGAACTGTGGCAGGCAACAATCCAAATGGACCCAAACCAAAGACTATTGCAGAATTGGCTAGTGAAATTAGAAGAGATGGTGTTACTTCCAAGGCTCCAATGTACTTTAAACCTCAAGGTAGTGCTCCAGAATTGAAGAGGGAAAACTCCAATCCTATCAATAATACTATTAAAGCACAATTAGCTGCTAATAGATCGCAAACTTCTTCACAATCTCCTACTCCAGGAGGAGGATCAGGTACCGCATCTCCATCAATGAACCAAGATACAAAGCAATCTTTGACATACTTACAAAAGGAACTTTTCACATTGTATAAAGCAAGAAAGTTGACTTACAATACTGCAACCACCACCGAAATTATTACCAAAGCTTTGGCTACTACCATTGCACAAGTTAACGTTATTGGTGCAAAGGCTGGATGTGGTGATAATGCTTTGAGTTTCTTGGTGGAAAGAGCACCTCAACAAGTTAGTAAAATTTTGGATATTGCTTTGACAAAATCTATCAAGGAAAAAGAAGGAACTTCTTCTATGCCTTCCAGCAGGGCTGGTACTCCAGGACCTTCTACATCACAAGCTGGATCTCCAGTGAAACCAGCTGCTTCTCCTATTATTAAACCAAGAGAATCAGAGGATAAGGCACAACCAATTGTCAAGCCAATCCCAACTCCATCTTCAGTTCAATCACTGGCCCCACCACTGGTACCAACCCCAACTCCAGCACCTGTTGCTTCACCAGTAGTAAAGCCTGAACATTCACCTTCTCCAATCAACACAAGACCAAGCTCAGAACATCAATCACCAGTTCAAAATGAACTGTCTAATGTCACACCAGTTTCAAGAAGTACCACACCTTCTTTACTGAAACCACCACTGTTTGGAGCTGGTCTCTCAAGACCTCCAAGCTACAAATCCAATGCATCATCATTATCTAAACCACAAAGTTTTGGAAAACCAGGAGGATTATCAAGACCTCCTTCATTCTTATCCAATAAACCTGCTCAAAGACCTGCACCTACATATTATACTAAACAAGCAGAAACTGGTGAAACACCAAAAAGAGAGCAGGATGGAACTCAAGAAGAAAGCCCTCGAAAAATCATGAAAACGGAGTGATCAACGAAACCAATAAAATGTTTCTTGTATACTAATTTAATTCTTTAGAACAATTTTCTCTAATCCTTTTATAGACTCCATGTATAATTATAATAATTCTGGGCAATTAATCAACCAATGTAGTATAAGCCATTAGACATTAAGACGAAGACGAATAAATAAAGCTTACGTAAAAGGACTAGTTTACTTGTTTGAGTGGTGGTCTACACATACCTTGCCGGTGATGTCACATTCCAGTGCTAACATGTGGTCTTTGTATGGGCCAAACCTCAAGTTATCATGCAACCTCAAGTAATATCAAAAAATTAATACTTTGAAAAACAGCAAAATAGAGCAAAAAACTAAAACATCACTTAATTATCCAAAGTTACCATTTCAGGTCAAAATTTACCTGTCGTTGGCCGGTTTCACTCACATATTGTTGTAGTTAGACATCCCACTATAATTTGCATCCAGTCACGTGATCAATCACTTACGTAACCTCTCAATCCATAATCGGTGGCGATTAACTTCATATCTAAACTAAATCATCAATTAATTGTACTCAAGAATTATCGTTTGATAGAATATACCATACAATAATCGTTATCTACTGTCATAATTTCAACTCAACGTGTTTCATTTGATACAATTAGTCATATTAGTTACAATCCATCATGAATAGCATTGCTCAAAGATTCACACATTCCAATAACAACTCCGTGGTAAATGAAATAGATTCTGCTAGATCAGAATATGCTACAAGTCAACAATTGGAATTGGCTCCAAGCATTCAATTGCCTCCAATATCACAACCAACTGACTTCTTGAGAGCTCACACTGATGATGCCTCCAATCCAGATTGTAAGATTAAGATTGCCCATGGTACTACTACTTTAGCTTTCCGTTTCCAAGGTGGTATTATTGTGGCTGTCGATTCCCGTGCTACCGCAGGTAATTGGATTGCTTCCCAAACTGTTAATAAGGTTATCAGAATTAATCCATTTTTATTGGGTACTATGGCTGGTGGTGCCGCTGATTGTCAATATTGGGAAACCTGGTTAGGTACTCAATGTAGATTACATGAACTTAGAGAAAAAGAAAGAATTTCCGTGGCTGCTGCCTCCAAGATTTTAGGTAACTTGGTTTATGAATATAAAGGTATGGGTTTATCAATGGGTACCATGGTTTGTGGTTACACCAAGAAGGAAGGTCCAACTATTTTCTATGTTGATTCCGATGGTACTAGATTAAAGGGTGATTTATTCTGTGTTGGTTCCGGTCAAACTTTCGCTTACGGTGTCTTGGATTCCGAATATAAATGGGATTTATCAGTTGAAGATGCATTATACTTAGGTAAGAGAAGTATTTTAGCTGCTGCTCACAGAGATGCTTACTCTGGTGGTTCTATTAACTTATACCACGTTACCGAACAAGGATGGATTTACCACGGTAACCACAACGTGGGTGATATCTTCTGGGATATTAAGGAAAAAGAAAAGTCCTTCAACAATGTTGATGGTTAAACAAAACATTCAACCGATAATTAAACGAAGAAATACTCATATGTAGATTGTACAGAACCAGTATACGAATAAACTGAAAATTCAAGTAATTAAAATTGATATTTAATCAATACTGTAGTAGTGTAATTCATTTTACGTAATATATTTATAAACAAAGATGCTATTCAAATATTACTGTAATAATGATAATAGTTTATCTTAAATGCGCGAGACTAGATCGAGTTGTGTCCGATAAGGGGAGATTGTACTTATTGAGGTTGAGTGGTTATTCTACTCAATATTACTATCAATAGTATCGAAAAGGGGTATCAAAATAAGTTGATTAGTTGTTATATTACGAATTTAATTGACTAAAATGTTAACAACTTGATAAACTACCCTATCAGTCCTTATCAGATACCAAGTGCAATTACAAAGCCTATAACGTATACCACAGTAAGTATAAGGTAGGATGTATGTACCCCAGATAGCTAGGGCTTCAGCCCTAAGAAAAACACTACTCACGTGTCGATATTTCCACACTCCATCCCAACTATATGCAGAAGTCGCACTGTAATTCTCACTAACTACTGCAGCTGGGGTGTTTGCAATTCCTACCCTCGCACCATTGCCTATTGAAAAATTTTAGGTCCATTAGTGTTCTTTTGAAGTTACTTAGTAAAGAATAATAGCCAAAATGGTATGTGTAAATCCATAGATATGGGAATGAGATATAACGAGAGTTGAATAGAATGAATAGCCAGTCGATTTATCAGATGTGAACTGTGAAATGTGAACTGTTGTTGAAGATTTCGAAAACTTGAAGAAGATTTTATTTGAAGAATATTTTCATATAATCAAACAAAGATGAAGAGTTTTTTCCATTAAAATAGATATCATCAAAACCCCAAAGAAGATTATTCCAATTCAACGATCAAATGTGTTAATCCCAGCTGTAAATGATACTATGAATCTTAATACTAACAATCTAGTCTGCTAAAACTCAAAACCCTATGCGTGATTTGCATATCGAAAAGTTGGTCTTGAACATTTCTGTCGGTGAATCCGGTGACAGATTGACCAGAGCTTCCAAGGTCTTGGAACAATTATCCGGTCAAACCCCAGTTCAATCCAAGGCTAGATACACCGTCAGAACCTTCGGTATCAGAAGAAACGAAAAGATCGCTGTCCACGTTACCATCAGAGGTGCTAAGGCTGAAGAAATCTTGGAAAGAGGTTTAAAGGTCAAGGAATACCAATTGAAGACCAAGAACTTCTCTGAAACCGGTAACTTCGGTTTCGGTATTGACGAACACATTGACTTGGGTATCAAGTACGACCCAGGTATTGGTATTTACGGTATGGACTTCTACGTTGTCATGGGTAGAGCCGGTGCCAGAGTTTCCAGAAGAAAGAGATGTAGAGGTGTTATTGGTAACTCCCACAAGACCAACAAGGAAGACTCTATCCAATGGTTCAAGCAAAGATACGATGCTGAAGTCTTAAACAAGTAAACTAATAGTAAATAGTAATATTGCTTAATAAAAAGACTTAATAATAATTCACTGTAAACTTATAATTCACCGTAAACTTCAAGTTTTATCTATGTTGTGTGTCACCTAAAATTTCACTACTACTATCAGAGATATCTACTCAGTAAGACTAAGCCCATCTTAAGTCCCTGAGATATGTCGATATTTTTTTGGTGATGTTTTTTTTTTTTTTTTTTTTTGCAGCGATAGGTCTTCCAGTCCATCTTTTGTCACAAGACTTAAGAAGAACACACTTTGAGCGATACAATTAATATTGATATTCAAATCATTGGATAGAGAGCAATTAAGGCTATCCAAATGGGGAATCTACAAATTTAAGCCTTTATTATCTAATGCTGTACCCCATCTATTATACAAATCCCTATGTTACCATCTCGGTGTTACTGTAAATGGACTATAGAGAAGTAAGTAAATTAAAATATGATTGCGAATCATTCGGAGGTACAGAAGTTTTTTTTATTTAAAAAAAAATTCAAAACATTCTTCAATTTAGTTTAATTGTCTGATCGGTCTAAATCTCCTATTTTACGGGTCTTGGTAATTTCAGTTGCATTCACTGTAATGTTTCTGATCCCTTGTTTCTGTACCTTGTTGCACTGTAACATCACATGACTCCTACTCCTATTACTCAAGCATTACACTAAGTAAAAATTACAACTGCAAAAAGTGCCTTATACGCTAAATGCCGTCCATAAAGTCCATGTGGGTGGGGAAAAAAACAGAAGATAATTTTATTAGATTAAGTTACTGTAGAAAGTACGAAGGTTAACTAGAAAGCAAGAGGTTTATATTAATTGACTCTTAAAGAATGTTCCATAAATGGTACGAGTTTCTATTGCTAGGTGACAGTTTGCGTGCCGGTTCCGGCTCACAATAGATCTCGATCATCGGTTAAGTACACGCCGTGCTGCCATTTAGTGAATGGCTCTTGGTTGACAGCGGTGACCATCCATACGTAAGGCACGATTGACATAAAAAAAAGAGAGAGAGAGAATAGTGAGGAAGTTTGCGCTTGAAATCCCAAGGAAAAGTTTAAAATTGTTCCTAATTAGAACACCGATTCCGTTCCCTTTTTCTGGTATTGACCGAAGTATTTTAGGATTAGAGGGTGATCATGACCATAGCCCATTCACCTTAAAGGTCTATATATGTAAAATGTAGTCACCAATTGTAGATATTAGCGCTGTGGCTCTTACTAGATTGGTAGGTTAGTGCATTAATCAATCCCCCCCACTCTTCATTCCTTTTTGATCCCTCAAAATTCCCCCAAATCTATACAATCAACGCCAGATTTCAATAGAATAATTGTTTTGAGCATTGAGCGATTAGATTATTTCGAACTACTATAGCCCCATCCTTTCATGGTGCGAGCTCTGGGACTCTGTTTGGAACTTGAAACGGTTTACTATTGAACCTTCTAAAAAGATTACGCGAAGATTAGATTCAGCTGCCAATCTGCCAATCTACTGATGTTCCAGAAAAGTCATTCAAATCCCGTAGAAGCTTGGCTTTTCCTATAGGGCTTTTATCTTTTTTACTAGTGACCCACTCCATCAGTATGGAATGGAATTAAGGAAAATCCTCTATGTTTAGTGGGAAGTGGGATTCAGCATATTGCGAAGTTTTTTTCTTTTTTGGTGGGTTGGTGGGTTCGTAGTGGGGCTGTTTTTCGTATGAGTTCGGGTCTATACTAAATTCGGTTCCGTGTGAGGTGCTCACTATTCGTAATTGTCCCTATATTTTTTACGCCGTAGTAAGTTGGCCACTTTGTCTTTGTATTTGCCATATTTTGACTGGCTCAACTAAAAAAAAAAGACCCACTTTAATACCTATTTTACTTTAGGAAGTTTATATCGGTGATTGTAAGGCGAATGGAATTATTTCACTCAATTTGCCTTTTTAGTTGTTCTTGCGGCAACTATAAAATTGATTGGAATTGGAATTTTACATAGTTAAATTTGCTCAATCTTTTTGGCAACTAAAAAAACCTCGCTCATATAAAAGCGATTTCCGCTAAGAAAAATAATCTTTAATATCAATTCAGATTACAAAAAAAAAACGACTAGTATCCTTAGTTCAATATCATGGTTGTTATAAACCAGGACACTTTGGATAGTCTACCATGTATGTATCAGATATCAGATCAACTAATGAGTACCCAATATTCTTATATAACAAGACATTATACTAACAGGTTTCTAGTTGTGGATAATGAAGTTAGTTCTCAAGAAAGATCACAAGTGGAAGAGCTTATAAGGCAAGAAATCCAAAATAATCCAGAATCCATACATGATGTCAATTCCCTTCATCCTCAAGTAGATCATATATTACCATTACTGTCACAAAGAATCCCAAGTCCTCTTTTAATGCATGAAATCGAACGTTACGAAGAAGAAGACCATGAAGATGATGATGCAAAGATAATAGAAAACGGAGTAGATATGTCAAGATATACCGAATTCGATCAAGAAGATGGTGAACCAGATTACTCCAAAATATATTCAACCTTATCATATTCAAACTTACAAGATAGAATAAAAGGATTACTTAATGATAATAATCAAGATATAAACAGTTTACAACAACGTTATTTAAAACAATTGGAAGAATTAAAACAATCATATGATACAAAATTACAACAAAAAAGAGAAATGAATGATGATGTTAATGTGGTTCGTAAAAAGAGACAAGTTGTGGATTTTAAACCAGTTAATGATTATCTTAATGACAAATGGAAGGATGGGATTAGATCGGTAGTGGAGTTAGGAATAGAAGCCGGTCGTATAGATATGGATTTATCTTGAGGAGCTCTTAATGTTTAATGACCTATTAGTAGCTGTCACCTGGTAGGTGATGGTCACCACCCTTTAGTTCAGACAATATGTCACATTCAAAGTACGGACCATCAACTCATCTTAAGGTTATGGGTTGGTGAGAATGACATGAACTACATTTATTCTTCTTACACCAAGAGTCACTAGTTGTCCTTGGTGGGAAAATGTGGTTTATGTTATTATTATTATTGATGTATATTATTTATATCCTCGTACTAGTATTTATAGTTAACAATTATTATACAAGAAACTAACATACCTGTAGCTTCAAATGAAGTATGGAGTCGTACGGCTTAATTAAAGCCAATAAAATCGTTGCTGATTGTATGCTCATTTATAGATTATGCTGTAAGTCATTGAGATTGGGTTCCAGTCCATATTCTCATTGTATATGGCTTCATCTTAAGCCCATCATTGGCGCCGATTCGAAGCCATAGTTGACTGTTTCTTTGAAATCTCTATTACCTAACTAGATTTTGACCGAATTCTTTGTTTATAGGCCGATTCGAAGCCATAGTTGACTGTTTCTTTGAAATCTCTATTACCTAACTAGATTTTGACCGAATTCTTTGTTTATAGGCCGATTCGAAGCCATAGTTGACTGTTTCTTTGAAATCTCTATTACCTAACTAGATTTTGACCGAATTCTTTGTTTATAGGCCGATTCGAAGCCATAGTTGACTGTTTCTTTGAAATCTCTATTACCTAACTAGATTTTGACCGAATTCTTTGTTTATAGGTCTGTAGCGGCCGTTTAACCTCTCCTGTTTGGAGTTTTATGGTCTATGAGATTACTCATCAAACCTAATCTAATATCATTAGATCTAAATGCACAGGTTCGAAGACGGTAATTTTGAGGCTATTAGGGTACACCTGAACTGTGAATCTCTATTCCAGGGCGATATCTGACATTGTATTGATTATTTCGTTATTCATTGGCTTGTTACCTCTTTTCTTTTCTTCTCACCATCATATCTGCCTTCAAACTACCCACATTCATGATACGAGGACATCCTTCTCTATCTAAATCTTGTCTAACACACTCTAAGCAATAGTACGATGGTGTACCATTCTCATTGTTATCTCCTAAGAAGTTGCTGCAGATAATACACTTATGACTTAAATGACCCATTGAACAATCACTGCAAATCTTGACCTTGGTGGTTGGTTTGACATAGGAATCGCAAATTGGACACCTTCCATCACACTGCTGACACACGAGACCGGTGGCCAGACCCGGCTGCTTCATGCATTGGACCAAATCGTACTGATGGCGGGACATGGTGATGTTGTTGCAAACTCGCGATGATTTGAATTTTGACCTCACTGTACAAAATAGGTAAGCAATCAGAAAGTGTGTGCAATTTAGCCACCCCCCAAAATAAACCACTATAAAAATAGACCAAACTGAAAGATCCGCTGAAGATGAAACTATTGCAGTACGGATCTCTTCAATAATGAAATTATTGACTTAAAGACATGTTAATTTTCAATTTCTACATAAATTGTATAATCCTACAATTAACTATTGGTGATGCTATATAATGGATAATCTCTGTACATTTATCACTTATTCACACCAACAGTAACCCAATTTGGATAGTAGAACAAATTAGTAAAATTTAAGGCTTAAAAATAATTTACGTTGTTAATGCCCACATTTGCATAAATTTCCCCTGAGCTAGCTATTTTAATCGTTTACCGTTTCTCGGCTCGTAATTGCTGTTTGTATGGGTATTTTTTTTTGTCTGTACAATCGCATTAATTTATTACTACTAGTTAACGATAAGGACCATACATATATTTTAACAAACAGATTTCCCAAATGGACGCCTACACCACAAGTGTGCCTGGTATAGGGACCAGTTCTGGTGCAGTAGACTCTGGTAGTGGTCTGCACCTGGATCATCAACATACTGGAACTATTCCTGATAAAAAGACCTCATCAGAGGTGGCAAACCCAGAACACCACGAGGACCCCGATAATGAGTGTACCATTTGTCTAGAACAAATCGATGATAAAGATCAGATTGGAATCATCCCCACATGTTGTGATCATGCCCAAAATTATCATGATAGATGTTTAATACAGTGGTCTATCAACTCTAATTCATGTCCAACGTGTCGCAAAAGGTTCTATGAGATCGCTATATATGACAAGAAAAGTCCTTCTATATTAAAGCAAACAATTACCGTTAAAGATAAACTTTTACCAAATGATGCTATTAATCAAATTCCAAGTGAATTTATAATTCCTCCAACAGGACAACAATTTTCAGAAGCTCCAGAAGAAGAAGATATACGACCTGGTGGTGGAGTATGTGCTATATGTTCAAGTTCAGATTATTCAAGTTCAACCACCAGAAATATGACAAATTGTAATTTCTGTGGTTCAGCTTTCCATCTTAATTGTTTAGGTATTACCCCAGATATGGATATTCTTAATTGGTGTTGTCCAATTTGTGATATGGATCAAGAATTTATTTCTCTTTATAGAAGAAGAGGAAGACCAGCCGCACTGACCACAATCAGAGCACCTGCTAGATCAATTAGAATAAGAGATCCTTTACCTAATGTTTCTAGATCAATTCCAGTAAGACCAGGATTGATAATCCATAATGAAAATAACGAAATAGATGATTCGTTCCTTTATGATAATGATAGTGATGATTTAATGACAAACAATGATATGATTTATTCTCGAGTTAATGAGATACAGACTCCTGTTATTAATGGAGGGGTTCTTCTTAGAAAAGAACAAAGAGCTCAACAGAATCTTTCAAAAGAAGAATTACAATCTTGGAATGAATTTGAAGCTGCTAGAAATCCAGATGCATCAAATGCTTTGACTACAGATTCAGCAAATGAACCTACAGTTGGATCCAGTTCTGCTGGTACCAAAAGAAGAAGAAGAAAGAGAATCACTCCTGTGAATGATCCAACTGTAGGATCTTCAAAGGAGTTGACTAAAGATAATTCAAGTCGTATTTTCAATTTAATCAGTCAAATCAAGACTTCTCCAGCTTCAAGAACTTCTGCATTGAACAAGAAGAAACCAGTTGGAGCTTTCCCACCTGCACCTCCTGCTATTAATAACCCTTCTGGAAGCTGGTCCGCTTCAGATTCTCAAGCATCAATGTCTCCAGCTAGTAATAGTCCAATGGATCCAACATTCAATGATAGTGACACCCAATATGATAGTGATTCAAAGATCCCTAAAAAACAAAAACCCCTTGAATTATCGTTAGACCAAAAGATTGAAATCCAAAAGTATATTAGATCCAATTTGAGATTACTCTATAAACCTAATTCCAATGATCAAGAGCAAGAGCAAGATCCTAATCAATTCCTTATTTCTTCAGAAGATGAGTACATCCACATCAATAAAACGATCTCAAGAAGAATTTACAGCCACATTTTGTCAGAAGCCACCGATTCGAATCCATCATCACTTGATAAATACTTCAAAGGAGATGATATTAGCAAATTGAAGGACTTGGTGGATAAACATGTTAAAGAGGAATTAGAAAATGTCAAGAAGGCACACTCAGCTGCTGAGCAGGCTCAAACTCAAGATTAATAACCAGTAAAGATAATTAAATAATGTCAGTTACATTAAAAGACCCTTTATAGAGTGAAGTTAATAGTTCTCAAAATAAATCGAGTAGATAATTATCTATTTCCATTGTATCTATTTTTATAATCAACTACATAAAAAGAACAGTTTTTATAGTCCACTTATCTATAGGGGGTTTATCTACGACGAGGACCTCTTGGCTTAGAGAATTTCAAACCTGTTTTATCAGCAACCTTTTCAGATTCTTGTAATTCACTCAATTCCAATTCTTCAAGATCACCAACTTCCAAGGATTTGTCGATGTTTAAATTGTTTTCCTTTAAGGAGCTCTTTAAGGAATTAATCAAACCCAATTTAGATGAAGAATACAACATTCTGTCCTTGACTTTAGATCCAGATGGACAAGAGTATATGAAAGCAAATTTACCATCTTGATAGTTGTAGATACTGAACAGAGGAGTTGCATTAGGACTAGTAGATTCAAGAGTAGAGATCAATGAACCGATAGCAACATCATTTTTGGTAGATGTTAATTTGAACATTTCTGTTGCAGATTCAATATTGAAAGTCAAAAGTGATCTGTTAGTAGTATTGGAAGCTAAATCATCAAATTCCAGTTGTAATTTAGGTTCAGCTTTAAATAAAACAGTATCAGAACTAGAAGAACTTTGCATTGAAGGTAATTCTCTCTTATATCCTCCACTCAGGGCTAAGGATAAATCTTGTAAAGCATTGATATCATTTAAAGCTTCTTCATCAGCGGTTAAAGGTCCCGAACTCGATTTTGAGGCCCGCACAAACTCGTAGTTTTTGAGGGATATTTCAGACAATTCTGTCCATGAAAAAGTGTTATTCTTATTGATATTACTGGAACCTAATGAATTGATTAAGGTATTTTTGGTAGAAGCATAAAGCATTTTTTGTCTAATAGGAGCTTCATCTGGAATAAAACTAATGAAAATAAATTCGGAATTGGCTTCAGTTAATGGAATAACAATATAAGATGGATGTGGATACTCATTAGAGATGAATTGATGTAATTCTTGAAAGACTTTGTCTAATGGAGAGTCGCCATTGGATTGAAACTTAGTGGAAGCTTGATAAGACGAATCGGCTACCAATTCGGTGTTATCAGAGGAAACTTTGATTATAAGGGAAGTTTGGGTTAATCCCTTGAAAGCATCAAGGAGCTGCTTGGAAGCAGTAATACCTGATTGAGTAGACATGGTTGTGGTTTCTAAAGTTAGTGGTAGCGAGTTAAGTATATATGATGTCACGTGACTTTATAGATAACAACTGGTATACACAGAGAGACTAAAGGTGTTAAAATGGAAGTATTCAAAGGAGGAAAAAAGGTTTCAATCGACTTCAAATAGTGTAGTAAATATTTTTGAACCAACAGATTACTTAAACAAGCCAGATATCCTCGAGTCTAACGATATTTAACATTTAATTTACCTTCAAACACATGATCTACAACTTAAATGGAAACATAAAAAGAATTAGAATAAAGTACAAGTGAATAACAAGTCAAAGAAACCTCTTAGCTGTCAATTATAATAATTGGCTCTTTAAAATGACCTGATCTGTTCCACTTTACCTTGTAGTGTTATTTGTGGAAGCATCACGTGACAATTTCCCCTTCTGTATACCAGTGTTTACATTTCACAGATAAGACATCACAGGTTCTTCACTCCCCACCAAGTGTCACCATGAACTTCCTTAACATTCTTGGACCAGGAAATAATGGAGTCACAAAACCCACATTCCACCAAGGGTCCCTGAGAGACTCTATAGATCTTCAGATCAAGTCATTACTCTATTTATTCAAAAGACTCCAACTTAATAAACTTAGTCCTTTTTTAGATGGGAATCACCAACTTAAGTATACCGAGTCAACCAACTTGATTAACACCGAAAATAACCAATTTTATGAAAAGTTGGATCAAACATATGGAACCAAAGAGTTTATTGAACTAATGACCAATGATGAATATAGAGTAACAGTTGATTTTGTGAAGAATAAATTCAGATCATTTTGCTTGGTTTCAGATTTACCGAGTGTAAATTTGTCAAGACCATCATCTCCAGTAAAAGGTGTTCCTATTGGTAATGAAGATGAAACTTTTCCTCCATTTACTGATTATAAGGACAGAAGAATAAAGGGATTCAAGTTTATATTATTTCCTATCAAACAAGTTGGTGCAAAACAATTAGCCACCATTTTAGCAGAATCAGATATTTATATTGAACATTCCAAGGTTGTTGATTTTGGTACCAGATACCAATATGCTTTAGAGGTGATCAACAGTATGTTAAAACCAGATACTACGACCAAGAATGTAATCGATATTACCGAGGATGAAAAGGAAAAGATTATACGGGGATACTTAGAAAAATTAGCATTTATGGTTCAATTAAGCCGGATATATACAAGTTATATTAAACTGGTTGAACCACAATTATCACCAAGAGCAGAAACACCTAAATTGAAAGCCAAGCCATCTATTAAACAATTGAATATTGGAGATTTATCACTTAATTCTAAGCCATCTATAGGACAAATGTCTCCTACCAAGACTTTCTTGGCCCCTCAATCACCCACCAAAACTTCTCCAATAAAATCAACTACTCCATTAAGAGCATCAAGACCTTCATCTCCTACCAAACAACTCAAATCTAAGCCTTCGATATCAAGAATGAGATTGGACCAACTTTATAATCCAGTGGCATCTCCACCAATGCTACAAGAGCCATTTAGTGACCATAAATCCGAATCTTCTCAAACCTCAGACAATTCATCAACTGTTAATGAGTTCTTAGGTCAAACAGAAATTAGAGTGGATATTTATGAAAAATGCAAATTGGCAGTGCTTGACAAGTTGAAGAGAGAAAAACTCAAATTAGCATAGAAATAGAAATAGATTTTATTTATTTAGAGACGAATAATGTGATATACCTTGAATAATAATGGATGCGAAAATTTATACTGTAAGTGTATTCAAATTGACCAAGTAATAATTTTACGTTATTTGTGATATTAAATATTGGTTGAGAACAACAGATTTTTAGTGAAACCGCTGTTTTATTATCAAATATAGAAGGTATTCGACCTTTTTGTCTATATTGTTTATCATATCTGATAGATGTCTGATAAACCATTATACCCATATTCTCATATATAATCTCCAATATTTGAGCCAAAAAAACACTATA
This sequence comes from Suhomyces anneliseae, assembly GCA_030568535.1. Taxonomy (NCBI): domain Eukaryota; kingdom Fungi; phylum Ascomycota; class Pichiomycetes; order Serinales; family Debaryomycetaceae; genus Suhomyces; species Suhomyces anneliseae. The sequence continues at coordinate 43,439 of JAJMGB010000023.1, forward strand.
ACTACAAAAACTCGTATTCACACCAAATAATACCTATTACGCTCCATATACTTCTTATTTAGTGATTCTGTCACACATTTAGGCCAATATAGTTATACTACTTTTTGCAACTTGCACACGCACGACCTGGTATCTTGTCGATCTAAATTTCTAATCCATCTCTTGAGATCATCTATTACACACATAATGATGAACCGTTACATTCTAGGACAAATACGGTCTAGACCACTTAGATCCATCGTACACAGATCCTTCTCATCAACCTCAATCACCAAAGATTTGTTTGGAGGAACCAAAACCATTCATGGTAGTGGAAGTAGTCAAGGTCTTCAAGCTCCTTCTGGTAAAGGAGAGACCACATCAAACCCAGCCGATCTTTTCAAAAAGAATGATATTTTGATGTATTCAGACAAGCCATTAAACTATATTGAAACTGTTAGAGAAGATGGATTTTATTTGGCCAATCAATTATTAATTTCTTCTCCTGATAAAGATGGTAATATTATAGGAGCTATGATGTTACAAAGTGAGACATTTGAAGTGAATTTCAGTAATGATGGTTATAAGCTTATTAATGGATTTATTGTGGAATTTGATGAAAAGCAAGTTTTAGAAGTGTTTAAAAAGGTTCATCCTAAACCTGAAATATTAGTCATTGGTCTTGGAAAGAAATCAAGAATGTTAAGTGAATCCAATAAGAAGTTTTTCTCTCGTTTAGGTATACAATTAGAAGTTGGTGATTCTAACAATGCTGCTCAAATCTTTGATTTGTTAGCTACTGAAAGACCTAACGTTATTGGTGCATTATTGTTACCACCAAACGTCTAATTAAAAAAGAAGATAGAATCAAAGATATTAGAGTCAACAGCGCCACAGATCCTCTGGATTATCACTGCTACAATGCCTATATCAACAATCAGTTTCCTGATAGTTGTTAAACTTGTAAATATATAATGTATATTATTGTTCATATATATATAACGTTTCATGAAAGAAGTGAATGAACAAATACCTTAATAACCATGAGGTTAAAAACGAGAAAAAAAAGTAACCAAAAAAATTAAATCAAACGTTAATAAAGTAGAGTCTGTAAGAGCACAACTAGGTACATCAAACAACATTAATGCATTATGTCAAGTCTTAAATAGTCTTAAGCCAGATCATCTTGTTTCAAATCATCTTGTCCAGAAGTACCCACTTGAAATTGAGAAGGATCCGATTTTGCGTTCATCATTATTGGCATCATTACTGATTGTCCATGCATATCAACCATACAGAAGTTTTGGGCATTTGGGTTAATATCCTTAGTATAGAATTGCCCAAGTGCTGGATTATGGTCTGTGGATTCTCCATTAGAAGGAGATACTTCGGTGGTGTACATATTAGGATTATAATTGATTACATTTTGATGTTGTGGAGTGCTCATCATCATCATCATCATCATTGGATGGTTTGGATTATTTTGTTGTTGTGGCTGTTGACTATTACGGGCTTGAGGTGGAGGTGGTGCTTGTTGCTGTTGCTGTTGGTGCTTTGGAGGTAACATTGATCCATATACTTGATTTAAAAAGTAATTATTGGCTTGATTAAGTAATTGTTGTGATTGAGGAGATGTTTTATCAAGAATTTTGTCATGAAAGAATTTACCATTTGGTGTAGAAGACAAACCTCCCAATTCAAATGATGAATGGTCAGTACCAGATGTCATATTCAAGTGACTAGTATTCATTGAATTATTCGTTCCAGAAATCATACTCAATTCTTTATTCATGCTGTGATCTTGGGATGTACCTGGTTGTGATGATGCTGGAGTCAGTGCTACTGTTGGATTGAGAGTTTGGTTCAGTATTGGTGCATTGTTTCTTACCTTACTCTTTGATTTTTTAGAAAAGTCAGATTCTGTTGGACTTGGGAATCTTTGTGCTTTATTATCAGACCCTTCTTTTTTCTTATTCTTATTGTTCATTAATGCATGAACATCAGTAAAAACAATTTGAAATTTATTCATACCTGCTTGCATTCTTGCCTTATTATTCTTTGGTTTAGGAAGTGCATTCAACTTGTTTCCTGAGTTCATATTAGAACTTCTGAAAACATTACCTTGTTTAATATTAGTTGACATTTTTGACTTCACTGGCAAATTCTGTTTTCTTTCAGAAAAGACACCCATTACTGGTTCTGCCTTACTAAGTGATTTATGATCTTTTGATGGGGTTGGACTTGGTGGATGCATAATTCCATGATTTTCATGATCATCTTGTTCATCATCAGTTTCTTCAGAATGGTTATTTTGTTTTGAAAGAACTGGAGAATCTGATCTAACTGCACTTGAAACAATAACAGTAGAAGGAGATGATGGAGGAATTTGTTTTGCAGGGGTTTGGAAATCATTAATGTTTGCCATAGTTGCTTTTTCCAAATTCAAAGGAACCGATTTTAATGGGGTCTTTTTAGAGTTTGAAATATCAGTAAGTGCCTTTCTTGAAGGAGTTTGTAAATAATATTTTGATTTTGGTACTGATTTATTTTCCTTATCATTTTCTTCATCATCGTCATCATCATCACTTGTATCCGAATTCTTTTTAGAATCATCTGTTTCATCGTCATCATCATCACGACTTCTTTCAGCTCTAGTAGTGATTGATAATTTATGAGGTTGTCTTGGAGGAGTATCAATTTGGGTAATTGATCTCTTCAGAGCAGATTTTGGATCTTGAAAGAAAGATTGTTTAAGCAATTTCTTTTCACTTCCTAATCTAAATTTTGAAGGAGTTATAGTATCCAAATCTTTTAAAGGAGTTTTACGAATTGGAGATTCCATAAGGAAATCTGCCAAATGTAATGTTTTATCATGAAATGGAGTGATATTACTCAACTGATGACTGATAGAATTGGAGGAAGCGGAAGGATGACCATTGTTTAAGATATTAATATTATGAGTAAGGAATGGAGTTAAATTAAGACCTTGAGAATAATCAACATATTCATGAGTACTCAAATTAGGGTTTGAACCAGGAAGGAAATGCTTATTTGGAGTTGAATTGAAAGACATGAGCTGTTCATTGAAGTAAGTCTTGGAAATAAGAGGAGTCCAACCTGTTAAACCACTAGCATTAATTTTTGATGCTGAAGGTGGAACTGAGGGTTGATTGTTTTGATTATCATGAGAACCAGAAGTACTACCACTTTTAGACTTTTTAGAACCAGTACCAGAAGTAGAAGCAGCACCAGATGCCTTTGCCTTCTCTTCATCAAAGTTATGGTAGATCGAAGGATCAATGATGTTGCTGGTTGGTGATAAATGTAAAAAGTCGTTGGACATGATATGAATTGATGTATTAAATGAGCAGACACTTGCGGAAAAATCTGCCAGATCAGATTGTGCCGTGTTGCTAGGAAAAAAAAGTCCTTGAAAGGAGTAAAAGAAGGATGAAGGTGATAAATAGATAGGAACAACTAGAAATTGTAAACCGATAATCTGGCCGGTAAAAAGACTATTAGAATGATTTGTTTATAGAGAAGAAACAATTGTTTGATATTGCTTGGTAAACTATAGGTCGCGCATTACATAAGCAAACCCACAATTGCGGGTCGTGGAATTGGTGTCAATTTCAAGAAGATCAAAACAAAACGCCAACTAACAATCGTGATGTCAATAATTACACAAAACCTAAACCGTGTTTTTGTGGCTGTTTCAACAATACCACCCGAGGACAGTGAAGGTACTTAGTGCGGTGAGCACCGCTACTTAAAATGCAATGGTTGCATAGTCTAGCGAGAGGAACAAGCGCCAGAGAAGAATACTGAGCTGGTACAGGTAAGAGAATTTCCCCATCTTGACACGGAGGGGTAGAACAAAAATTCAGGTGGCTGTGAAGCAAGTGAATTAAACTATTTCTGAGATTTTAGTTTAGTTAGTTAGTTACTTGCTTAGTAAAAGGAAAATGATTCGATGGGCTTTTGTGATTAATACTATAATTGCCTAGAGATAACATGTGTAAGCATGGGGCTAATTAGTAAAACAATTAGTAACTGATAACTGATGGACGATCAGTGGATTCGTAGTAATTTTGATAGAGGAAATGAGCGGAATTACCGGCCCACCCAAGGGAAGTGAGTGTCTGGCTTCACCCACATTCCAGTGCAGTTAGACGATGATAATAACGATGAGAGACGAGGAGACAAAAAAAAAAAAAAGGTTACTGAGTGAAGTGCAATTATCTGGAGAAACTTATGGGGAAAACATCAACACTAAGCAAAAATAAGGTTACAAGTGAATGATGTAAATGGTAGCAGTGATAAAAGTGGGTAACAGGTACCAGGTACTTAGGTATTATTTTAGTAGAAAATATGGCCCGAGGATGTGGTTGACAGTATTGACGACAGTAGTTAGTTTATAAAAACAACAACAACAAAAAAATATCAACGCCCCAATATTCTTAAGAGCATTATCATCAGAACAATCATTATAGCAACAGTGCGGTGAAGATGTTGATGATGATGATCGCAGGGTAGGAATGCAATGTAATTACGGGAAGTGAAAGAAAAAAAAAAGAGCGTGGTTTCCTAGTACACCAGGATTCGACACATTGAACGATTGAAAGAGTGCGACAATAGACAATAGAGTGGAGACACTTGAACAATAGCCATCATCGGGTCATGGTCACACTAGCAAGAACAGAACATTGTGGGCAGTACCTAGAAAGAATAAATGATCAACAAGTAATTTCTGCCCTGCCCTAAGAGTAATGAAAAGCCCTAAATTAAAACGAATGGTGAAGAGTTGCAGTACACAGATCACGAAAATGGACTTATTCGAGACCAGTGAGGCTTTAGCCAGTGGAAGTTTGATCCAAGCGAAGATTGCCGAACAAAAAAAAAATTTTTTTGCAACTAAACAGTCTGTGTAAGTAGACCAAATTTTAGTTAGACAATCCAAGTGGCATTAATTAGTCAACTCTTGGTAAACCTGGACTTTTTTTTTTGAACAATCGCGAGATCAACCTGAACCTTTAATAACTACATTATTGGTTGCCAACTTAAACTAAAACAAAAAAACAAGTAAACAAAAAATAACCACAATTTGGCAATGATAAGCGAAATTGGTTTTGGTTTAATTTGATAAATTTGATTTTGTTGTTTCGCTATGTTCGGGTTGGTATTATTGATTTTATTTCCGGAAGTTCCGGCTACATGTATCAGCGTCTTAAGTTACATTATAACTAAAACAATCAAACTCAGTAGTAAGAGACATTACAAGAATTAAATGGAAGACACGAACAACTTTTTAGTCAACATTAATAATGGATGTTCACAATTAAGCAGCAACCTTATTGTCGTTTTCCCAGTCTTGTTCGGTTACTTGCAAGTTTTCAGCTTCATCAGCCAATTCATCGACATCGTATTCGTCATCGTGAGCAGCTAAGGAGAGGGTTGGTCTAACAACAGCAGAGTCGAAAGTCCAAGCGGCTAAAGCGTTTTCAGCATCAATAATGATTTGCTTGGAAGCTTCGTAACCATCGTAAGCAGGTCTAGTTTCACCTGGAGTAACTGGAGATTCGTCTAATAATTCCAATAAAGCTTTACCGTAACCAGCAATTAAAGCAATCTTTTCGGAGTGTTCTCTGATAGAATCGAATTGGTAGTTGAAAGCAGTCTTCAACTTTTCTCTGGTGATGTTAGATAATTGAGCTTCAGCAACTAAAGATTCAGCTTCAGCACGGACCAATTCTTGTTCTAAGACATTGATCTTTGGAGATTGTGGGTCCTTGTACTTCAAGTAAGCAATTTGATCAGTAATCTTTTGCTTTCTGTCACGGGATGGTTGAACGGAACCTTCAATGTCACGAATGGACTTGATGGTGATTCTGTATTGATCGTATCTGTCAATGAATTGGTCTTCTAATTCACCAACTTCGTAAACTAAGACACCTAATTTGTCGGTAATATCAGAAATATCGTCATCGTTAGATTCACCCCATAAAGATAATTGCTTGGCAACTTCCTTACGTTCTCTGGCAGTGATTTCAATAGAACGCATCAAGTTCTTTTCCATCTTGATCAATTGAGCCAATTTTCTGGATAATTCAGGACCTAAGGCACCAGCAGCAGATTTACGGAAAGAGTGGGAAATGGAACCCTTACCGAAAAATCTGGACTTGGTGGAGGATGGTGGTGGTGGTGGACTCTGCAATTGAGCAGCGGTTGGTGCCCTTTGTGATCTTAAAGAGTAAGTTCTGTGCATTTTAATTAAAGTAAAAACCTTTGAAGATTAATTTCACTTAAGGAAAAGGGTGGATAATGAGCTATATATAAAGGGGTGGACGAGTTGGGTAATAATAGCATGCTTGCTCGTGCGAAATTGGGCGGGGCACACACTGTTATCTTTGAAAATTTACCAATGGAGTCCGAATAATCCCATAATTGGTGGCCCGGTTTTTGTGCGACGAGAAAACTATAAAACTAATATAAAACTAATAGTAATGGTTATCCGGATAGTAAAATTATATAGTTAATGAAGCGGAATAAATAGTAGAATCAATTTACTCGAAGATTGGTGATTTCTACTATCAATTCCGATAATTCTACTAATCTCTAATCAATATCTATATTCAATTCGTCTGGGGTGTCTTCCCCCAGTTCCCCTAATATCGTCGAGTTTTGACCTTGCATGACTGATAATTTGGCTTAATTAGGCAAGTGAAATTGTAAACAATTTTTTAGCCAGCCACTTCCGCCTGTGGCTTTGTGCGAGTTTAAAGGCGGGCAGAGTTTTTTTTTTTCATTTTTACTACTATGTATTGGATACCACGCGGTGGAGTCGGATCTAAAAGGACAAGGAGACAAGGAGGGGCGCAGGTAAATTTATGACGAACGAGAGAAATATAGAGTGGGGCAGATTTCAGGGATGAAAAATTGAAAACTGCCGTTCCAATTTGAAAAATTACTTAGTCTTGTGACCCCGATTTGATGTGGTAAAAAGGAGGGGGTGATGCATCACGTGGTTGCATTTTTTTCCTTCAATTTAATAGTGGTTTGATTGTATTTTACGTGGTAATAATGGTAGCTGTAGTAGACAAAGGGTTGAGTTTTTGGTGGAGGGTGTTTAAACAGTGGTGGTGTGTGTGGGGGAAAAAGGAGGGGGGAAACCAGGTGGGTAGGTTTTTGGTCAAGTAGCGCGCACATAGTCTAGTGGGTGATGCCCAGTCTAAGTTGGTTGCGATCATAATTACGAAGAATTCTGGAACATTACCTGATCGGTGAATTGACGTAACCGATAGAATAAAAACATAACGTATATCAACCGAGGCGGGCTCTTGTGATGGATATAAGTGGTCACTAATGGTTGATTGTTTTAATAGCTACAATGTATTAAAAATAGTAAGGTTATTCAATTTTGACTTGACGTGATGTCTAACCTGAAACGGCTTTTGTTAATAAGTGAGGCTGACGATGAATACGTAGGTTTTGTGGATCTAATTAAGGCTAACATTTTAGAATTTAACCTTGATTTTATGCATTCCTGAATCCGCGTGACTGGCAAGCACAGGGGCCATGGACGCGTCGTCGGTCCAAGGAATACAAGTTATATGATCCGAGGTGGTCCGAAACCTCATCGCATTAAAGTTTTCATACTCAAAATCAAAAATCAAAAAAATTCAAAAACAAGATGACGTAATGGAGGCTTTGGTAATCTATTAAATTTTGAATCATTCTCATTATTTACTGACTTTACATTGTTAATAAGATTAGCCTATATGTCATCATATATGTCATCATATATGTCTATTGTCATTGACATCATATATATTTAATATATTTAATTAAACTTGCTTATTATTTCGACAAACATCCACAGATCCCCGGGTTACTCCTATTACTGTTTTTAATTGGTTACCTACAATTGGGGGTTAATTATGCACAATTAATAAAATAATCTCGATATTCTTGACATTCTCGAAATTCTTGACAAATTAGATTTATATAGATCCATTACTACTGCAAAAATAATTACTATAAGTGATTCACATCAACAATTTGTTTGACAGTATCATGGATAGATTTTTCTAATGGGATGTAATGGAATTTCAATGCACTTCTGGTCTTAGTATCATCGATCTTACAGAACTTCTTCAAAAGCTTATCCAGAGCAGCCAGATCACCTACTGGAAGTTTGTCTTGCAATTGAGGGAAATCCTTACGAATAATATCAAGAATGGATTGAGAAGTGAATCTACCAGCAGCCATAAGTAATCTTTTATCATTGGAGTAGGTACTTTCAAAAGCCATTAAATGACCTCTGGCAACATCTCTAACATCAATCCATGCACCAGCGTCTCTAGGAACCTTAGAAGTTGGTTTCAATTTCAAGATAGCATTAACAATTTCAGCAGAAGTATTAAGAGTTCCCTTGACATCTTCATCAAAAAGTTGTGGACCAAAAACGTAAGATGGGTTAACTACTGATAAGGAGAAGTCTGGCTTTTCCATATGGTAGAATTCCCAAGCAGCTTTTTCAGCAAAGACCTTAGACCCAACATAACCTAAACCTGGATGACTGATGGCAGCATCCCATGTCATATCACTCCAGGACCTTTCATCACGAGTAAAGTTTGGATCCATTTCTTCTTTATGAACATACATTGTAGCATAAGAAGAGGTAACCACCACTCTTCTGATATTATGACCGTAATTAACGATAGATTTCAAAACATTCTTGGTACCATCGATTGCTGGACGTAAAAGATCTCTTTCTGGATTATCGGTATTGTAATGGAATGGAGAAGCAGTATGAATAAATCCAAGGGCTTCTGGGTGATCCTTTATATGTTGATCAAATGCACCAGGCTTTTGAATATCAGGAACAACGACATATTTGAATCTGGAAGTCTTGAATTGGGTTTTCAATTTTTGACCCTTAGCCAAGGATCTGACACTGCCGATCACAGTGTACCCTTTCTCGAGGAATTGAGCAACAGTGTGGAGAGCAATGTAACCAGTAGCACCGGAAATGAAGACAGTTGAAGACATGGCGACGTGAGATAAGACTGATCAAATGGACTTTGTGAAAAGAATTAATGAACTAGGCAAAAGTTCAAATGAATGTTCAATGGTTTGATAATGGACAACCAACTAATTACTGGAGTTGGACTGTAGATTGACGAAATAATTATTCTCGATTATTTGATTATATGAACAAATTGAATGTCCAGGTAGTACTATGTATTGATGGATGGTTATCAACTGATAAGCCTACTATGATATTGTCTAATAGAATGAAAAGTGGTAACTTCGTTAAACAGAATGTTAATTGGGTGCGTGGAGATTTTGATTTATACAATACCCCAGATTTCACATGATCCTCGGCATGGTTAAATTGCTTCTGTGACCACTACAAAAAAAGATCGTAGAAAGAGATCGGAGTGAGACCCCAGTAGCAACATTTTATACAGAGAGAGAACATCATTATCATATAATGCAATAGATATCAATAGACAAAAGCCATCAATTGGACCCCACCAATTTTTTTTTGTTCATTCTATATAGTTTGAGTACTCACCAAACTTAATTGAAATTTATTCTTAATTATCAATACTCGAGGAAAAAACTACTAATCAGTACCATCTACCGAAACTCACTTCCCCACAGTAACGTCATAGCAAAACAAGAATTTGGGTTTACCAGACACTAAAAGCAGTCAAAAATTTCCCCAATTGAGTTCTAATTGACTGTTTCCAATCCGGAAAAACTAGCGCTCGTACTATCTAATTAACAATTCAATAGTGCTGAGTAATCCACTTCTTAGACACACTACGCTAACTAAAATATTTATCTTCACTTACTGATGGGGTTTGTATAGCTATCTCACACAAAGTTGGGTGGGACCGTTTCCTACATATTCGGGGTCCCCGGGCATCTACCTCAGTTATCGGACTTTACATACTTTTAGAATAGGCGTCACCATACCTAAAGGGACCAGTGATTTAATACCCGGTATTAAAGACTCGGAAAGATCAGCCCACTCCCATTAGTTTTAATGCCTCGCGATCGCCCCACTAGTTTCTTTTGTACACCCGTGGAATCCCATTTAAAAGCGATATCGGATCAAACACAACCCCGTGACTCGCGATTGCAAACTTTTCAATCCACATCATCTACACATATATAAATTACCTTAATTACTAATATCAACAAAAGTGGTTGTCTAGGTCTTATAGATAATAACAGACTTAACTATGGGGATATTTCGCAGGTATAATGATCTTCTTTTAAGGAGGCCCTTTATCACCAATATGGTGTCTACTAGTTTGTTCTTCGGAGCTGGAGATCAATTAGCTCAGACCCTTTTCCCAATCAAATCTAAAGATGAAGAAGGTAATGAACGTGAAGAACCACGCAACTGGCCCAGAACCTCGAGAGCTATGATCTATGGTTTCTTTTTCTTCGGACCACTTTCTGTAGTGTGGCATCGCCGAACTTTACCTACTCTTTTTAATCCATTCATTAGTAAAGTACGTCGACAAACTATGGAACTGACTCCAAAACTTCAAAAGAGATTATTATGGTATGATGTCTTCTTTAGAGTGGTTGTTGATCAATGTTTTGCAGGTATAGTGTGGATCCCATTGTATAATACTACTATGACCATTCTTGCTGGACATGAAAATCCATTAGATTTAGCCTATGAAAGATTGAGAAATAATTGGTTAACTGTATTCAAAGCATCATGTATTATGTGGCCAACATTCCAAATGTTCAATTTATATTTTGTTCCAGCGCATTACCGGATTTTTGCTGCTAATTTATGGTCAGTTAATTGGACAGCATTTTTAAGTTTCATTCATAATACCAAGGGTCACGGTAAAGGTAGTGGTAAGAGATTGGAAGAATTATTAGATATTCAAGACGATGATCAAGAAATCACCATGATTTATGAATCATGATCCCATAGCATACACATAGACATTATATTTATTCATGTACAAAAGAAATATTTAATTCATATTTGAAAATCATTCAATCACGTAGAATAGGTAGAACTTGTTAAAGTTTACTTGAAATAATAATAAATTGAAATAAAGCATCATAGACAGGAATTACCAAATTTTTCCATAAGTCAAAAAAAAAAAAAAAAAGAATAGTACCAACAACTATCCAACCCAGAGTTCACTGTATTTGCAGTCAATAGATGATAAGGGTCACAAGACACATAACCATTTCAACCCTGACATATTTTTACCAAGAAAATTCGATAAAGACGTATATTGATACTGCAAAGAACATTAATCACTTACTTTGCAGGTTACATTTCCTCAGATAAGACTTGTCTTCCTAATAATACTAATTAAAACTAATTTAGATTATAAATCTTTTTTCACCATATGGTCGCAATGCAAATTATTTTGTTCGTACTATCCTTCGGGGTGGTACACTTGTCAATTTTAACAATACAGAGAAGATTAGCATTGTCCTTGCATAAAGATGACACGCTTTACAAAGAGATTTACCATTTTTTTTTGTATTCTGACCCAGATAAACTCTATTGAAGCTACTGTAACTGAATATTCCAACTCTTTCCGTTTTTTTTACGTCACCTTTATTATATTACATATTTGCCTGTGTTATATGAACGCGCGTTCGAGCCTGGGTGCTTACCAAAACCAATCTTTAAAATATATAACTTAAAACCACTCCACTGGAGATATGGGGAAAAAGCGAAATAGTCTATTTCCTCAAGACTCCTCTTCATACTTAGTATCGTCATCAGCTCTTAATCCAGAAGTGGAATCCAATCTCTTTGGTTTATCATCACCTATACCAGCAACGTCCCCACAACTCACCACAAGTACTTCTCAACCTAAACACGAAGATAATCCAATTTCGAAATCACAGAATGTCATTGATTCTCTAGGAGGTAATCTCCATCAGCTCCGGTCCAGTCAGATCCAAAAACTTATTAATGTAAAATATCATGGAAATCCTATCTTACTTATTAAACAGTTATCAGTCGACTTAGCTCGTAAAGAATCAGAATTAGTCCTTTTAAGACAAGAGAAGTTCAGCAATGAACAGAAATTGATCCGAATGTGTAATGAATATGGTAATCTATCTACATTGGAAATACATCAAAAATTAAACGAACAAGAGGAGCCCTCAGGGACCCAGGTTGATAGTGCACTTGAAGTTATGATAGATAGTGCCATTAATGACAAAATACAGAAGCATACAGATACATATAGCACCAAATCCTCCGAATCATCAATATCCCTTAATAATAGAGAAAGAATTCCTTCAATTGAGCAAAAACAGAGAGTTCCAAGACCTTCTATTGGTAGAAGTTCAAGTACATCAGAAAGAGGGCCAAGAGATAGAACCCCTCTAATTTCTAGAGAAAGGCCTTCAATTGACCGCAATTTCCTGGAATTAGCAATCACACCTGATAACTCAATTTATAAACAGTCGAACAAAAGTTGGCTTCGTAATTGGTTTAATTCAACAGAAGATTTATCTTCGTCGTCAAACCTCTTACTGGCTCCTACTAAAGGAAACCGACCACATTCCAGATCATTTACTAATTTTAAACAAGATTCTGGTACATTAAGATCTGATAAAGAACCTGTTGAAATGGAAAACATCCATCTTGAAGAAGGAACACTCAAAAGTGAATTGCTTTCTCCAACAACTTCAGAGGAAGTTAATATTGATAAGTATGGATTTTTTACGGACATGGGTCAAATTAAAAGACAACCGTCAAAAACCTCACCTCCTAAAATTAAATCACCCATTATAGATCAATCGAGAGCAATAAGTACCCCACCTATCCACTCACCTAATCCTTCATTAATTAATTTTTCTGATCAAACTCCAGGCAAAATTGTCCAAAATTCACCAGCATCTGCTGTTTCTGGAGTGAATCACGCATCAGTACTTTCACAATCATCAGATGTTGATTCTCATGACGTAGAGAAATTAAAGACCAAAACTATTCATCAGCTTAAGGAGATTGGTAAAATTCATGATTCAATAAATCTTCAGTTTGAACATCAATGGGATACCCTTATAAGAGATATAGAGAAAGACTTTTATGCATACACGAAGGAAGAAGGAAATGATACGGGTGTTGACTCTATGATAGGTATCAGAGCATTGAATTTGATGAAACTAGACAACTATAATGATAAAAAGGGCATAATAAAAAGGAAAACTGATTACTACAATAGATTAGTGGGATTAATAATTCAACTTGGAATTCCAGCAAAATATAGATTTAAATTATGGCTTCAGTTATCAGGAGCCAAAAACATAAGGGTGAATGGAGAGTACCAAGAGCTATTAAATGAGGCTAATTACTATGATGATGACAATGTGCAAGTCGATCAGTCAAGTAGACTGGGAATGATTCAAAATAATATAAAACAGATCAAACTAGATCTTCATCGGACATTACCTCGTAACTACTATTTCAACAATTTGATTGAACTTAAACCTGGTCCAAATTATTATAAATTACAGGGTATCTTATATGCATTTGTGGCTTATAGACCTGACATAGGATATTTTCAAGGAATGAATAAGATCGTTGGAAATTTGCTATTATTGTTAATAAGAGGAGGTACAAATACTCATGATCACAATGAAGAAGATGTTTTTTGGATATTCATTGGGTTAATTGAAGAAATTCTTCCAAAGTACCCAACAAAACCTAATGATCTGTCGTTCTATAATTCATTGATGAGTATTAGAGTAGATCAATTGGTGATGAAGACATATTATTTAAGCAATTTAATACCTAAACTTGCAACCCATTTTGAAATGATTGGTTTTGATATTGAATTAATAACCATGAATTGGTGGCTCACATTATTCATCGATTTAAAATTCTTAGACCTCGATACTTGGTTTAAGATATTTGATAATTTATTAATAGGTGATTTCTTTGATGCTCAATCCTGGCAAGAATCAGAACCTGTATTTGAATCGTCAGATTTTGAAAAAGCTATGAAATTAATGACTCTAACGTTGGCAGTATTAAAGTGTTTGGAGCCGATTCTACTTACAATAGATGATAAAAATACATTGTATGAGTTCTTGAATAGCAATAATTCAATGAATGAAAATGGAGCAGGAATTAAGTTTGCTGATTTGATGAAATATAATCAAGAATTCACTAAAATAATCCGAAAGACTGATTTGAATTCACATAGACAAGAAATCATTAAGATAAATGGAATGTGAACCAGTGTGGACCAAAAATATGAAAACTGTTTAATGGTCACAAATTATGAATAATGAATTTGTATAATAATTTTGTCTCTATAATGAAACTACTATAGATCAATAAAAAACTACATTTATAATAAATAGTTGGGCTATGGACATTGAATATTATTTCCTATGTATAAGTAGCGGGAATCATAAATCCCGGCATATTGATCCACCTCTACTAGATCAATCCAGTTAGGTGGAAAATATTCAGCAGTTTATAAACGTAAACGAACTGAACTATCAAGTTCGCTAGCTTTAAACCACATCACTAATAATCCTAGAGGCTTCTCTATAAGTCTTCAAACACTCAATACATTTTTCACGTTCAGCTTGAATACCTTCGTCTTCCATCAATAATTCGTCAAATAATGATTCGTTGTAGAGTTTCACAACTAATCTATTTTGAATATGTTGTTTGATATAGTTGACTAACAAACACATGACAGATTTTGGAACTTGATCTTGGATCATTTCTCTGACAATTCCGAAGTAAGACACAATTAATCTTCTGATTAATTCGCATTCAAGTTGTTCTCTTTCACTTAATTCGTTAATAGTTTCATCACTTTCAAATGAAGCATCTTCTTGACCTTGTTCATTCAAATTTAATGATTTGAAATTGTCCAAGTTTGGTTGAGAGTTGTTAATGATGCCATTGTTAACGAAATTGCTGTTGAATTGCAAAGTGCCTTCTTGGTGGTGAGGGAACTTGAAAGGAGTAGGATTCAATTGAGCTTGAGCCTGCAATTGCTGTTGATGAATAATTGGATCCTTACCAAAGAAGTAGTTTAAGTAGGACTCTTGATGAGCATGCGATGATGGAAGATTTGGAGTAGATTCAGACTTGATAGAATAAGTGGTTTTGTTGGAATCACTTCTTCTTTGTCTTGGAGGCTTAATCTCGTCATCCACTGAGTTGATATCTTCTTCAGCATTGTTAGGTTCTTGTTCTTCACCTTCTTCTTCGACGGCAATTTCGGATCTCTTATTCAAAATACGTTCACTAGCTAATCTCAACTTATTTCTTGATTCAAGTTCTTTTTGCTTTTGACGTTCTTCAACCACAATACTCATAGCCTTGGCAGCTCCCACAAAGTTTGGATGGTTGGTATTAATATAAGCTCTGTGGATTTCAATCAAAGATTCAACGTATTTAATAGTAGGACCTAATCTTTCTCTTAATAAATCACTTACTACTTCAATTAATTTGCTTTGTAATTTTGGGTATCTGCTTAATTCAGGTCCAATACTTGATGAACAAACATTGTGGACGATTTTCATAAGTTCTTCATAAACCAATTCAACACATCTATGACTTGGTTCTTCTAACAATTTAATTTGAGGCTTGACCAACAAATCAAATGCTAATTCTGGTACAAATAATGATGGTCTTGGACCAGTGGAGTTTCTGATGGCGGTGCGAATATCTTGAATGGATAAGTTATGAGTAGGGTTGATTGCTGCTAATTGAGATCCATAAACTTCATTGAAGATATAGTAAATTCTAGCACCTCCACATAATTCCTTGGTAGAAAGTTCAGTTAAAGAAGTACCTTCAATAGAGTTAACATAACTATTGGCAAATTTGGTCATTAAGGTCAAAACCATAGCACCTCTAGCTTCCTTAGATTCGGTTAAAGTGGATGGAATATCACCATAACTTGCCAATTCTTGTTCAGCTTGACCCATCAAAGTGTTTAATTTAGCTTTAATATCAGGTAATCTATCTCTAATGTGGTTCATCAAAATCTTGTTCAAAGTTTGGGCCAAGTAACGAGTACCACACTTATTAGAAATTGTTCTATAAGCTGGATGGTTTTGGAAAAATTGTTGTTCTGAATACAAAGAATCTTCTAGCGATTTGTTTTCAGCAATATCTTGTTGAGATCTGTTGACAATACCGATGAATCCCAATTTTAATGGATAAACATTTCCCTTTAAAATGTCCAATGCATTGGTACCTTGATCCATTAAATCAACTTTAGATAATATACCAACAGTTCTTTTACCAGTTGGATCAACTTGTCTAGCCAATTTTAAGGATTCAGAATTAACTAAATCGACATTAGCAGGAGAAACAGCCAATATAATACAATTTGGTTTAGAAACATATTCCAAAATCAAATTTCTAGTTTGTCTTTCAATATCAGATGGTTGATCACCAATTGGAATCTTGGTAAGACCAGGTAAATCCACTAAGGTTAAGTTCAATACCTTTGTAGAATAAATCTTCAAATTTATTGGTAATCTACTGATTCCCTTATTTTGACCAGCGATTCTTAAGGTTTCATTTTCGATTTCTTTTCTAATATCATGGAAATTGTAGAATCTTTTACCAGGTATATGTAAAAACTCACCCCATTCTGATGGTGGTTGAGATTTACCACCACCATTAAGCTTTCTTAAATGGTCTTCCAAATTAATTTCTTGATCATCAGAAGAAGATCCGTTAGAATCATAATGGTGGCTGTTATTATTATTATAATACCCGTTCATTGAAGCAGAACCATTTTCAGTATATTTTGATATGATTGGATCTTCAGGATGAACATTGATAAGTTGTAACACCAAAGGTCTTCTAGTAACAATACCAGTACCACGAGGTAAGAAATCTTTTCCCACAATGTTTTCTAATACTGATGATTTACCACATGATTGGGAACCAACTACTGCTAAAATTGGGAGATCTAAATCAGCCAATTGGGTAGTGGTAACAATATCCTGAAGTTTATTAACAACGGGAATTAAATCTTCAAGCGACATGATGATTGAGATCGAGACGAATCAAAGATAGTAAACGGAATAGTAGAGATAAAATAAGGTTAAAAATGGGTATAATTTAATATCAAATGCTAACGTAATCAAACCTTCGATCTTTTGTTGATGGTGATGGCAACACGGTTAAAAACTTAATGATTTGGACAAAACAAACACGTGCAGATCCCAATAGTTTGGATATAATATTAGATCACGAAACTTGGATGTGAAACTAGGGGGTTCTTAGCCTTAAGTAAGATTCAAATCAGGCTGTGACGTCTTTGAAACAACGACTGGGAGGGCAAACTTAGTCTTGAAATTTGTTAGTTTTGCTATAGGGCGAGGCTTCTGGGCGGGTAAGCTTTGGCCACGTGATCGTTTTGGGCTTAGTACCAGTGGCGATCGCGGGGAGAGTGGGACCTGACAGTGGTTTTTTCCACCACAATTGTACCCTGCGAGACAATTAGTGTCATTGTGCATACGGAGATACTAGCAATACAACTTCCGTATGGTCAGTGTGGTGAATTTACGAAGTGTTTAGGATCAAATACAAAATCACCAGGTTTTTTTTTTGGGGAATTGAGTATTTAGTTTCATTGTTGTTACAGACAAGTGTTGACGTAAACGAATTTTTTTAATGTAGAATGGGTTAAAAAAAAAGTACCAACTTAAGCGAAATAAAAACCTACAATTGCACAAACTTTTCTGAGTAGAAGAATTGTTGACAATTATATTATGAAATTCGAAAAATACGAGCTACTAGGTCAAAATTTAATAGAGGTTGATAGACTTAGAAAGGTATAGCAATAAAGAGATAATTAATAAATTTATACAAAATATAAAAATTTTAAAAAAAAACATGGATTTGGTAAAAGTGGAAATAAACAGTTAATTATTCTTCTCCTTTCAACTCAATAGTCTTCATTTAACGAATTTTAATTATTGAATGTGTAGTTGGTACTTTACATATCTGAGTTATAATTAGCACATGTAGAGAATTAAAAAAAAAAAAAGGAAGTCCTTCAATGCAAATAATTGCAAGCAATGGTTTTCATTTTCCACTTCTCTCAGACCTTTATCCATCTACTTCCTTTACCACAGTTGACCTTGCCTAAGTAATGGGATTCCGTTTATGGATGCAAAAACTTACATGCAGGCACGACACGTCTAAAACGTTTTTGACTATGTGCAGGTCACGAAGGTCACCAAAGACAACCCATTCAAACTATAGAAAGAAAGATGAAATATATAATTATGATATATTCATATTGATTATTGGAGTCAAATTAGTACATTAGGTTGTTTTTGTGATTTTTTTACGATTCTAGATGTGACTATTTCACATTTTTCACCCACATCATAGACAAGGTCGATGTATTGACATAAAACAGATCAAAAAACTTTAGAAATGAAGGGAAAATACAACCCGACAATTCAATCAAGTTACTTCAGGTCTTTAGTCGAATCTTTTGTATTTCTTCCCTCTTCCTACTCTTCGAATGACATTGTAAAAATCCGGGTACCAGTTCGCAGCACGTGACCCACCTCCAAAAGATATGTGTTCAATTCTTCGATAGTTTACTTTACAATCACCAAAATGCAAGTGTTCTCCGCCCGCAACTCCTTGTCAGTGGTATTGACATTCCTTGCCCTTTCGGTCAATCTATGCTGTGCATTGATCGCCGAATCTTTTTCCGGCTGGGAAAATGTTCATTACTTACGTACAATCGATCTTACTAGATCTTACGTCAAAGAAACCTCATTAATTCAAATCAAAAATATCGATACCAAACCTTCATCAGAATACTACTTTTCAATCAACGATGGTTTTGATTCTGTTGTTGACATTGCAGCCATAACTGTTACTACTCAACAAGGAAACAAACAAATTGAGATTAAACCTGAACTTGTTCAATCTAAATTGTACAAGTTAACCTTACCAACTCCAATTTCTCCATCTTCACTGATTGAGCTTGCTGTTGTTTACATTCACATGGGTTCCTTACAACCATTGCCAGCTAAGATTGGAATTGATGATACTCAACAACTTTTAATCCAAGTTAACAAGTACCCATACTCTCCTTACCCAACCAAAGAATACTCTTTGACTTTCACTGGTATTCGTAAGGGACAAGAAATGGAATTATTCCTTAATGAAGATGTTGTAGTTACCGATGCTCCAACTCTTAAACCAAGAGTTGACAACAAGGCTTTGGTTTATGGACCAATTCTGCACGATATTGAACCATTCACTTTGGTTCCAATGGGATTATACTATGATCACAACCGTGCTTTAGCTGTTGCTGAAAATTTCAACCGTTCTATTTGGATTCCTGCTTCTGATGTTGAACAATTACCAGCTGAAGAATACTATGAATTGACCAACAAGGCTGCCGAATTAAATGCTGGATTTTCCAGAGTCGACTGGATGAAGGGTCGTTACGATGCTAGTAATCACTGGGCTTTAAGTCAAATGGGATTCCCTCTTTCTGAAGATAACTCTTTTGATGATTACTACTACAGCGATTTGGTTGGTGCTGTTTCTACCCATCAAATTATCAAGAATGTTTTGGTCTTACAACCAAGATTCCCATTATTTGGTAACTGGCACTACAACTTCACCTTATCTTGGAACTACAAATTATCCAAATTTGTTCACAAGCTTAATGAAGGTGAAGATACTTATATTGCCAAGATGCCAATGGTTAACTCTGTAAGAGATATCTCTTATAAGAACGCTTACCTTAGCTTCTACTTACCAGAAAATGCTGAATTTGTCAACATTTCTTCTCCAATTGATTACGAATCTCTCACTGTGGAGAATGAATTATCTTACTTGGATGTTTCTAAGGGTCATGTTAAGGTCACTGTTCACTACAAAAATGCCATTGATGCATTCCACAACTTAGATCTTTACATTCAATATAAATACACTAAGGTCAACCATCTCTTCAAGATCCTCAAAATCTCCGGTTTCGTGTTTGTTGGATTGGTGAGTTACTACTTATTGGGATTAGTTGATCTCAAGGTCAGTGAAGAAGAAAATTAATAGTCTATAGAATATAAATCCATTTGTACAGATCGAACTGTAGTTCAGTGAAAAATTCGACCACATTTAGTGAGCTAGATTCTGCCTATAATTGGTCAGACTATGATCTGGTAGCTTCAACCTTATAGAGTAAGGCCAGTACTATGTCAGCCACCCATTGATTCTTGCTATTACTATGACCGTCTGTTGTGAACTTGTTTGATATTTCTGTAATGGTTACCATGTTTCATGGATATGCCTTCTTCCATCTGAGTACTGGAATATAAAGGAGCATCTGACATTCTTGGATGTAATCTGGTCTGATGTAGATCTAAGGGTTATTAATCTTTTTTCTATGCTTCAGATGGTCAATCTATTCTATTTTGTATTCTCTCTTCAACTCCTCGAGCTGCTCTTTTCTCACTATCAAGTCTTCCTCTATCACCTTACTTGGATCCACTTGGTACATGGTGGTCACTAAGTATCTTCCGTTGAAATTAACACCATTCAATTCATTGACTGCCCTGGTGGCGCTTTCTAAGTTGTTGTATACCACAATACATGTTCCTAATGTTCCTTGTGCTGATGATCCATCTGGAACTCTTATTTGATTGATATTACCATATTTACCAAACAATTCATAAAGTGACGATGATGAGGTGTTGTAGGGTAAGTTTTTTGCGAGAACTATAGGATACTCTTGTTTAGACATATTAAATGAGCGAAAGGAGTGGTTCTAGAAAGAATAATGGAGTACTTTAGTCATTGAGTTACTGGAACATTATCTCAACTATCATAGTGGGTAGTGCGCAAACCCCTGATGCATAAGTTATCATAAAGAAATGAAATATAACGACAGTAAATGATCATCAGGGCTTACTCTGATCATAATGGTTGATCCAGATTTCCATTTCTACTATTAATTTTTTTTTTGCTTATAAACATTTATCTAATTTTATTTAAGTATCTTTAAATTTATGTTTAACAACTGAATCGAATATTACATATTTTTAGTACTGACTTTAGATCAATACGCCCAAAACGAATGGCTATTGGTTCCAACTTACCAATAATGAAATGAATTAAAAATAGGAAGAATCCTTGATAGTATCGATAACTTGTTTCTTATGATACCATTGGTTATAGTAGAACAAACATCCACCAACAAGAAGTAATAAGAAAAAGTAGACGTAATAATTGGTACCTCTTTCAACAAATTCACTTGTAACCGGAATTTTGTCTACATCAGAACTTTTAAGTAATTGCTTACCGTTCATGCTCAATGGAGTAACAACAATATCTCTAATAAACACTTCTTGAACTGGTCTATCGTGTTCTCCAGTTTTGGTGGTACTAATCTTGTGAAGAACATCAAAACCTCCAATTAATTGACCAAATACAACATGATGACCATCTAAATGAGGAATAAATTCTATATTAGAAATAAAGAATTGTGCTCCATTGGTATTAGGTCCACTATTGGCCATAGAAAGTCTACCAATCTTATCATGATGAAGCAAAAAGTTTTCATCTCTAAACTTACGGACTCCATAAACTGAACGTCCACCAGTTCCAACACCATTCTCAAAATCACCTCCTTGAATCATGAAATTATCTATAACTCTATGGAATACAGAATCCTTGTATCCAAAACCATAAGTCATTTCAGATAATTGAACAAAATTGTTCACAGTTAAAGGAGCAACCGTACCAAAAAGACCCAAAGTAAGATCCCCAATATTAATAACTTCTTCTCCTTGTCTTTGAGACATCTTAAATACCACTTTGTGGGAGATCAATGGATCTTTCTTCAAGTATACAATTTCTTGTTCAGTTAATTCAGGAGTGAGCTTCTTTTTTTGAGCAACAGTGGATGAGATTTTTCCAAAGCTAGCAGCAGAAGCTGTGCTGCTTATAGCAAGTATAGCCAGAGCTATAGTGAAGAACTTCATGGTTAATGGTGTAGTAAAACCGGTTTTCGGGGCTCAGCCATAATCGTTCTCAGGAACATGGAGAGCCACATGTGCTCACGTGCATACAAACGTGACTTTATTAGATAGATTCAATTATTCCAAAAGAAGTTGATAGAGACTCATCAAATTGACCACTTAATAGTATTATATTGTTCAGTTCTATAAATACTGCTCTCAATTGGTATTACACGCCGAAATACTCGAATTAATTTTGTCAATTCATTTGCCCCAATTCCTAATCGCTTTGGGTCCGGTCACGTGCGCACTGATTGACCACCTTTTTTACGGGTGGCAATCACCATTTACCAACATTCATCACTACAATGAACGGAATTCAAGTCGATATCAACCATTTGAAGAAAGGAGAGGTCAATCTCGGTACCTCCATTATGGCCGTGACCTTTAAGGACGGTGTCATCTTAGGTGCCGATTCTAGAACCACTACCGGAACATATATTGCCAACAGAGTTACTGATAAATTGACTCAAATTCATGATACCATATACTGTTGTAGATCTGGTTCTGCAGCAGACACCCAAGCCGTTGCAGACATTGTCAAGTACTACTTACAAATCTATGCTTCTCAATTGCCATTTGGTGAAAAGCCATCTACTGAAGTTGCTGCCAATGTCTTCCAAGAAATGTGTTACAACAACAAAGATAATTTAACTGCTGGTATTATATGTGCTGGATATGATGAAAAGAATGGTGGTAGTGTATATTCTATTCCAATTGGTGGTTCTATACATAAACAAGAATATGCTATAGCAGGATCTGGATCTACATTTATTTATGGTTGGTGTGATGAAAACTATAAGAAAGATATGGAACAAGAAGAATGTGTTGATTTCATTAAGACTGCTTTAGGTGAAGCTATCAAATGGGATGGTTCTTCCGGTGGTCTTATTAGAATGGTGGTATTGACATCTAAGGGTGTGGAAAGAAAGGTATTTTACCCTGAAGATTATCAAAAGTAATCTCCTTGACAGGATTACGGAAATTACCAAGGTGATTAGAAATGATGGCCTCAATGGCTCGATTATGATGGCAAGAATTAAGTCTTCTGAAGAAAAACAGTTTACGACATAGTATTAGGGATCTGATGAAGTTCAATAGAGTTCTGATACACTAGACTATCTAGTAATATAAATAAAATGAAAAATGATTGTGATGTAGAAATCATGCGAATAGTTAAGTAGTAAATTGCAAGGTTATAATTGAAGACTTCTTACTATTGATTACTTAGTATGTACTTTGAACTACCAATTGATCTTGTGATGGGTCAACAAAAGAGAGTCAAATGTCAATTGAGCAACTAAGAACTTCAAAGTTTAAAGTGCTCAATTACAAGAAACAAATTGATGCCGTTTACACGAATACACAGTAACTAATTATAGCTTATATGTCATTGAGGTGAAAAATTACATTGACATATTCACCATACACTTCAGTCTCGTGGGTGTATCGTGTGTGTAACTAAACTTGTGGGGGAGACGATTACATAAGCAGCTCATCTCCAATTCTTTCCCCACCATTGAATCGAAAACATCAGGAAGAAAGCCAACAAAGTAGACGATAATCACCACCAATTCAACATTACTGGTGCTTAGTAGGACGTCCTTTTGTGTGTTACTCACCCCCACACTAAAATTTTTCTCTAGTAACCCGTTTGTATCCCGGTACCGGTCGCACCCTTCTATAACCGAATATATTTTGAGGTGAAAAATGGAGAAAATATAAGAGTCACCATCCGCTCTTTTGATTTCCAGTTGCTTTCTAGTTTTTTTCATCTACTACTAGCTCTTTTTTGGTAACTTTACATTACATTCATACTACCAAGTTTTTAACCTAACCTTATATATAAACATAGTATTCGGTAGTTATAAATCTCATTCATTTTTCAAATAGATCGACCAAACCAAATAATTTTTCACATAATGTCATTCCAAGCATCTCAACTTACTATTACTAAGACCACCACTCCAAAAGATCCATTACCAAAGGAATCTCTTGTTTTCGGTAAATCCTTCACTGACCACATGTTGGAAATTGAATGGAGTGCTGAATCTGGATGGGGTGCTCCAAAGATTTCTCCATACCATAACCTTAGTCTTGATCCTGCCACTTGTGTTTTCCACTATTCCTTTGAACTTTTTGAAGGTATGAAGGCTTACCGTGGTGTTGACGGAAAGATCAGAACTTTCAGACCAGACAAAAACATGGCTAGAATGAACCGTTCTGCTAAGAGAGCTTCTTTACCAGAATTTGATGGTGAAGAACTTATCAAGTGTATTAATGAACTCTTGAAGATTGATGAAAAATTCATTCCTGAAGGTTACGGCTACTCCCTTTACTTACGTCCTACCCTTATTGGTACTACCAGCAGTTTAGGTGTTGCCAAGCCAGACAGAGCTTTATTATTCGTCATTGCATCTCCTGTTGGTCCATACTTCAGTGGTGGATTCAAGCCAGTTTCTTTACAAGCTACTGATTACGCTGTCAGAGCTTGGCCAGGTGGTGTTGGTGAATACAAGTTAGGTGCTAACTACGTCTCTTGTATTCAACCACAATCTGTGGCTGCCACCCAAGGTCACCAACAAAACTTATGGTTATTTGGTGAAGAAGGTTACATCACTGAAGTTGGTGCCATGAACTTTTTCATTGCCTTTGAAAAGGATGGTAAGAAGGAATTGGTTACTTCTCCATTAGATGGTACTATCTTACCAGGTGTTACCAGAGACTCTACTCTTCAATTAGCTAGAGCCAAGTTGGACTCTACTTGGGAAGTCAATGAACGTAAGATCACCATTCATGAAGTTAAGGAAAGAGGTGCCAAGGGTGAAATCATTGAAGCTTTTGGTACTGGTACTGCTGCCATTGTTTCTCCAATCAACAACATTGAATACCACGGTGACAACATCAAGATCCCAACTGTTGATGGTTCTGCTGGTCTTTTGACCCAACAAGTCGAAAAATGGATTAGAGAAATCCAATACGGTGATGTTGAATTTGAAGACTGGTCCAGATCTGCTTAAATGCAAAAAACCTCAAATACTAAACAAAAATAAACTTTTTTAGAGAAACTAATAGTCGTGTTATATATGCTATTTTAATTAATGCTAATTCATATTAATTTATAAAAGTAGTAAAAGAAACAGTAATAGTAATAGTAAAGGTAATTAGGTAATTTTGGGCGGTTGTAATCACAGCACATGCAGTTTGAGGGGCACCTATTGTTTAGCGTAATTAGTTGTTCTTCGTAAAAACTATTGATGTGAGTAATTTCCATTCCATCTGTAAACTTTTTAGAGCTATGACGTAGTTGACTGGCTGCGAATAAGAAGGTGTCAATATTTTTTATTGCGCTTTGTTGGTTGATAAGAGTAGTGCGATAAAGCAAAGAAGGCACACTAAAATGACATAATCTCAAAAAATTACGTAAAAAAGGAAATTTTTACTCAAAAATTAGATAATTTACTCTTAAGGCATTTTTCGAAGGAGTTAAGATCGATCTACCCCCACATTTAGACCCTTGTTCAAAATGCCTTAAGGGATCAAGTTGATCATCAGATCATCACGATTTACGCCGACAAGAAATCGGAAGACCCCTAGATCCGGGGGAAAAGGATTAAAGGGTGAAGGGATGTTAAAGGGTCAAGGATTCATAGGTTGTTGATCAAAGGGTAACGAGCCCCTCCAAGCCCCAACCAATGTTTTTTTTAGTTTTTAGAAATCTAAGCTTTTAATAGTAGTGGCTAGACCCTCACTAGAAATAAGTAGTTCCTATACTAAGTAGGTTTTAAGTAATTTTGATAGTTGTAAAACCACAAATTTTAGAGTTTCTTTCGCACATGAAATTTGGACTGGATTGCCTCGGAAAATGAAATACGAGATCATCCAAATTACGAGGATAACGGCGAAATACTCCCGCCGAAAACAAAGAAACACTTTACATCATCGAAAACCAGACAAGGTTTTTTTTGCCTTTTCCCCACATTCAGCCTTGACTATATTGTGGCGTTACTATCAACTTATGATGAAATTATATCAAAATATCCTGCACTAACCCTATCTCCAATGACAGAGTGAGTCCCCTCATGCCCCCACTTATCAAGCCAAAAGCTTAGTAGCGCCGCATTTCTTTTCAAGTTTCCTCGGATTTGCACTTTAGCGAACGTAAGTTTTTCTTAGTTTAAACTAAAGTCAAAAAAGAAAGTGGTATTACAATGTCGGAATCTCCCGGTATTCCCGTCAATAATGAATCATTCAATTTCGGCGACTGGTGATACGATTTAAAAAAAATGTGTTATCCTATTAGAAGCCTTTGTCACCTGATTATATCGTTATCGTCGTATCGAAGTAAGTTTATATGCAAGGCACTAAGGTTTTACGGCCTTTTTAATTTTATCAAAGGCATTTGTTCATAGCCAAGATCAAACCAGATCCTCATAACCCTTAGAAGCAGCCTTGAAAGCTTTTTGTGAGTGGGTGGGGTAACATGATTTGTCGATCTAAAATGAAACGCCATAATGTCAGGCCCGTTACTTACAATTGTTATTCTCTCGCGGCGATCTGCTGAAAAAAGAAATATCAGTGATAACGTGCATAGGAGCGTGTGCAGTTTATCGAGACCCCAACACAAAGAGGAGTATCTGAATAGAACATGACCATAATGAACAAGGTTCATTAATGTTACATTCACCCTTAATCAAGTAAAGTAATCATTAATCCAACAGTTTTATAGCAAATTTTTGTAAGGATGTCAAAAAAAAACTAGACATCACTTAACCCCACTTTTGGTAGACAGCAAAGGTCCGGTACCGCTACCGTCAACTCCGGCATTTTTTCTCCAAGCTTTGTGTTATGCCGCTGATAAGCACCAAATTGACGCACTTTGCCTAGATTAGAGAACAAACGGCATTAGGAATTTCTATGCGGGGGTTATCTAAAGTGTAAGTTTAGTTAAGTTGAACATAACAATAAAATTGTTGAAGACTAGTATAAATAAGACATGAATTCTCCCTCCCATTACTTTTTTTTAAAATCCTGTAATCAATTAAAGGTCTTGTAAATATCAAACATGCCTGAAAAGGAATTAAATTATATTAGGAGTGCTGAGTCCTCCACTGATAAAAACGGTGGTGTGACCGTAGATGCTTTTGAAGCTCAAGATCTGAAAAATTTACATGGTTGGGCCAAGTTCCGTGATGGTTTCAAGAGAGCCGATGTCAGAGACTTAGGTTTAGATCCAAACTTGTCTGATGCTGAAAAAATTGCTGTTTTGACTGCAAATTCTCCATTATCTAGATCCCTTAAAAATAGACATTTACAAATGATTGCTATTGGTGGTTCCATTGGTACTGGTTTATTCGTGGGTTCTGGTAGTTCTTTAAGAACTGGTGGTCCAGCTGGTTTGTTGATTGCTTATATTCTTATTGGTTGTATGATTTACTGTACTGTTCAATCCCTTGGTGAATTGGCCATTACTTTCCCTGTTTCTGGTGCTTTCGTTACTTATAACTCTAGATTTATTGATCCTTCTTGGGGTTTTGCTATGGCTTGGAATTATGCTTTACAATGGATTGTTGTGTTCCCGTTGGAATTGGTTGCAGCTGCAATTACAATCAAATATTGGAATAGTAGTATAAATTCAGCCGCGCTTGTGGTTATTTTTTATGTCTTGATTGTGTCTATTAACTTCTTTGGTGTTAAGGGTTATGGTGAAGCTGAATTCTGTTTCTCCATCATTAAGGTCTTGGCAGTTACTGGTTTCATTATCTTGGGTATTGTTCTTTGTGCCGGTGGTGGTCCAAAGGGTGGTTACATTGGTGGTAAGCACTGGCAAGATCCAGGTGCCTTTGCCAATGGTTTCAAGGGTGTCTGTTCTGTCTTTGTCACTGCTGCTTTCGCTTTCGCTGGTACCGAATTAGTCGGTCTTGCTTCTGCTGAAACTGCCAACCCAAGAGTTTCTTTACCAAAGGCTACCAAGCAAGTTTTCTGGAGAATTACTTTATTCTACGTTATCTCCTTAACTTTAGTTGGTTTATTGGTTCCATACAATGACAAGAGATTGATTTCTTCTTCTTCCGTCGATGCTTCTGCTTCTCCTTTCGTTATTTCTATTATTAACGCTGGTATTAAGGGTTTACCATCTGTCATGAACGTTGTTATTATGATTTCTGTCCTTTCTGTTGGTAACTCTTCTGTTTTCGCATCTTCTAGAACTATGGCTGCTTTAGCTGCTTCTGGTCAAGCTCCACAAATCCTTGGTTACATTGATAAGAAGGGTAGACCATTAGTTGGTATTATCGTCCAATGTACCTTTGGTTTATTATGTTTCATCACTGGTTCTGACAAGTCTGGTGATGTTTTCAACTGGTTATTGGCTCTTTCTGGTTTATCTTCCGTCTTCACTTGGGGTTCTATCAATCTTTCCTTATTAAGATTCAGAAGAGCTCTTACTGTTAAGGGTAGAGACACTTCTGAAATTTACTGGACTTCTCAAGTCGGTATTTACGGTGCTATCTTTGGTCTTGGTATGAACATTCTTGTTTTGATTGCTCAATTCTGGATCGCTGTCTGGCCATTAGGTGGTAAGCCAAATGCCACTTCCTTCTTCCAATCTTACTTGAGTGCTCCAGTTGTTTTATTCTTCTACCTCGCTCACAAGATCTACACCAAGAACTGGAAGCTTTTCATTAGAGCTAAGGACATTGATGTTGATACCGGTAGAAGAGAATTAGATTTGGATTTACTCAAGCAAGAAATTGCCGAAGAAAAAGAATTCTGGGCTTCTCAACCAATGTACAAGAGAGCTTGGAACTTCTGGTGTTAATCCAGTTACAGGATTTCTGGTTATTAATATTGACACTAGTTTGCTAATATTATTTAAAATAAAATGTAATGAACGTTTAAACGAATTAAATGAACTTTCTAACTGAACTGTAAGAACTAACACGAAAAACAAAAACATAGAATTATCGAGTAGAATAAATTAAATCAAGGGAAACGTTGAAGTCTTTGAAAAAAACTGGGTCAAAGAGTATTTCAAAAGATGACCAAATACCATTTGATTATTTTTTTAAACATTTATTTAATATTGACAGCTCTTGGAATGCCGATTTCCTTATTTACTATGATATGGTACACTGTAGCCGAGCAAAAGGATGATTGTTGAGTCTATTATTGCTTGACAGTAGAATAGAAGGAAGAAATGGGCCAATGTATAAGTTACAATAGATAAGATACACTTGGTGCAGGGATGCATGATATTAGATTGTCAGTCTAAACCATCAGAGGACCAAATGGAAGTTACAGGTTAGATAATTGATAAGATATAATAAAAAAAAATTGATAGCGGCTAAAGTGCAGGAAGTAGGAAGATAAGAACGGGAAAATATGCCAGATGTTCCGAATAAGACAAGGTACAGCGATGATGAAGATGATGGTCTAGCAGGGTGATAATAAAACTTACATAATAGTATATGCGAATATTTTCCCACTAATTTTTTTTTGTTCATTAATTCCCTCAATAAATTGAGTCTATAGTAAGAGGTGGAGAAGATATGTGGTCTATAGTATTATTATTAGTGGTGGAGTTCAATTTACATTTACACTTGCTTACAGTTTATAGGACCAACTTAGATGTAACAAGTTTAGTTGCTACCATCAAAATGCCCCTCCCCTCAAAATAATTTACATATCCTATTTGGTCCCTTGCTATTCGTCTACTTTTGATCTGCCTCTATGATGTCAGTCCATGCATTTGGATAATCCATTTTTTCCGAGTCCATTTAGTTAGGTGCACTGTCAATTTATTTGATTCGGGACATATTCGAGACATTCTTTTGGACAAGGCCAGCCCACAATTTTATTTCTTGGATGTTGTAGATCTTCAAGTTCCATGATGTAAGGATCTTTTGGAATATCCACCAGTACCTTCAAAATACTATCTAATTAATGCTAAAAGGGCTATTTACTTTCACTGTGGTAATTACCTGACTCTTTTGAACCCTGGTCCTTATCATATGCCAGACTGCATACACTCTCATCGCTAGTAAAGATCTAACCAAAAGCAAGGCAGTGCTACCGTCGGCTTCGCCTTTTCAACAACCATCAAGTATCAACACTTTCATCTCAAGTCATAATGCAAGTCAATTCTACCCAAATATCGAACAGGATGTTTAAGACCCAACGTATGGTGATAGTCTTCATCGCTGCTTGTATGATCATGATGATGACCCTTTTATTGGTGTCTAGCAATGTTCATCGTGAGAGTCTTAAAGTGCTTATGTCTGATCCACAACCTCTGGATGGAGCAGCGCAAAAGAACTTACCAGATAGGTTAATGGACTTGTACAAGTCACACAGCGAACCAAAACCAAAAGACGAATGAAATCACAGGAAAGGACTAATATGCTCTAGGTTTAAATGTTAAAATGTGGGCATATTTTAACAGGAGGGAGTATTCATCGTCAATAGTTTGAAGAGACAGTCCAACAGCAACTCATCCAACAATAGAGCTTGGTTTGAGTATCTTCGAGATCACACGGGTGTGTTCGAACGCAGGAAACGGCCTGCTCATTAATTCTTATATATATTTATCAATGTATGTTTAAACGTGAAGGAGAACGATGTAGACTTAATAAGGGGGACTGTCATACAACTCCTCTGAAATATTATTATTTACAAGTAAACTCAGCAGACAGAATAAAGAAGATTTATTAGTATCTATGGGTTCCATTAGAGCATTAACTTACATGCTCTATTCTACTTAGATACAAGATTATTAATTATAATCTATTGTATTATGTATTATTATTATTATTACTATGTATTATGCTCATTAATATTTCATACACCTTTCCATAATGCTTTCTCCAAGTAGTCACCCTTAGGCTTCTCCTTCAACAAACCAATCATCATTAACTCAAAACATGAATGTATAAACCAAGAATATGTCATTTGGTCCCATTCACTCTCGTCCAACTTATCTGATTTGTTTATTAATGTAATCAAATCATCCTTATGTAACGACTGTTTAAATGCAATGTAGAAGTCGTAAATATTAATGGAAACAGGGGCTTCCTTATAAACTCTGAAGAGCTGGTTAATTATTGGATTTATAAATATTTCACTCATAGACTTCTCGGTCACTTTTTGTTGGGGAAATCCTTGTTCAATAACTTGTCCAACTTCCAATAAATCTTTTCTCAAATAATCTTTACAATCTTCCAAACTAGATTCCAAGGTTCCTCTTAAATTTGGTCTTATAAGATTAATCATCAAGTTTTCATACTTTTCTTCAAATACTGATAATTCTTGAGGAGTTTTTGATGATCCTCCATTCATGGTAAATAATTCAAAGAATACAAAATGTTCAACTGGTCTTTTCAATAAATCATTGTCTAAGAACTGATGAGCTGCTTCCGAAATATCTATTTCTGTACTACCATTTTCCAATGAAGATTGTATGTCTTTTTGGAACTTGATGTACTTGTTATCTTCACTGGGTTGTGAGTCAACTAGATCATTCAATAATTCAGTTGTGACCTTAGAGGCTGATTTGACAACGTCGTTCAAGTAAACTGAGTTGATTAATTTGTTGGAGATAATTAATTTGTATAATTCAAATTTAGATTTCTTGATACCACCAGTGGAAACAGTTTGAAGCTTGTGTATCACATTCACTTGGTTGATGGCAGCCATTCTATATCTTTGAAAATGTGACTTTGCTGTGTTGAATAAGTCCCCGACTTGATCGTTAGAATCAAACAAACCTCTTATTTCCTCTTTATCTTCTTCAGTCTTAACCTTAAAGAGTAATCTTTGAATATGTCTTTTGAAAGATGTAAGTTTACGAAGTGATTCCACATGTCTATCATCTGGAGTCTCTTGTAATAAGACTGAAAGAGGCAAGTGGTAATAATGGATCATGTGAGCAAGCTTGATCTCTGAAATGAGAGAGTCAATGGAGTTGTTGGAGAATTGAAACCGTGATAATATGATGGATGAAAGAAGTGGTGATGGAAGAAGTGAAAACTCGGAAGCATTTTGTAAAAACAATTCCTCTAATATTCTTTCACCAACTCCACGATCATTGCTTTCAAATTTGAACCCATTCATGACCAAACGACTTTCGTTATTGAAATTTCCATTGATCCAACTACTTATATTGCTGCTTGAAAGCCCCATAATCAACTTGATGGGTATGTCTATAGCATATGAATGAATTAGTTTGATGAACTGATTGAGAACTTGATTATTGACTGAATTAGTGTCTTGAAGAATAATAACAATCTGTTGTCCATTTCCATGCTCTTGATACCAATCGTAAACAAGATCAAGATCATAATTGACTCTGCTGTCTTTCACAGGTTTAATTACCTTGACATCAGTACCGTTTTCAGTGACCACAGTTTGTTCCTCTGGTTCATCCAAGTCACTAAGATCAGAACCTTCTTCTTCTTCTACCTTTGGGTTCTCCTGTTTGTTGTCATTATCATCGTCATCTTCTTCATCTTCCTCATCATCTTCCTCATCATCATCCTCATCATTATCTGGTTCTATTTTAATTTCATCTTCAGCTTCAATAGTAGGTACTCTTCCCATATCAACTCCACGAACCTGCTTGACCACATCTCTCATGGTACTTTTGATATTAACACAGATTTTGCTCGACAAATTGACCATCTTGTATTTTCCATCCACATACTGATTAAACTCACTGATTACACGTACATTATTAGCAGTATTGGAACTTAATTGTAAAAATGCAATTGGAAGCTTACGAGTTTGGACTTGGGTGTTTTCGATAAAAGTCTCTAGTTCTTGAAACAATTGAGTATTGGAATTGTTAAGAATCGATGCAATTTTGGCTTCATTATATTGGACGGTTTCTTGATACATCTCGTATCTTTTCTTGACATATTCAGGACGTTCTTCTCCATTGTAAAGACTGGCAAATGGAGTGGGTGGATTTTTATTTGTACGCCTACGCTTAGGCTGCACTACATAGTGAGTCTTTTGTACATTTTCCTCGGGATCTCCCCATTCAATCATTATACAACCACACAAAACTAAGTGAGTGGTGTACTGGGTTTTAGTTAGTTGCAATATAGAGTTGTGAAAATCCACGTGATTCATCACGTGAAAACATGGAACGAGGTGTGGAAGTATGTGGGGAACGAGGATCGGGAACAAGTGAAACAGTGTGGTTTGTTCACCGAATGGACTAAAATAGTAAAAGAGAGATTGGCGGGGAAAATACAACATTCCTATACAGATTTCGGGATTCCGAAGCTGTCATTATTGCTAGGTATTACCCAAGGTCAATAACGCATTTTTTAGACACATTACATCATCTAAATATCAACCCTTGATTCAATTTTTTTTTAGTTTAGGAACAGGGGGCATCCCCGCTGAAAAATTGATACCCCTCCATCACCCCTCTGGAAGCCTAAAAATCCCTTCCAGCCGTACTTCTATAGGTTTGAGGTATTGTGCGATCAAAACTTTCCAAAGTAGTGAAGGTATGAGGTGGAAAATAATATGGTAATATTGAAATTAATGAAATAAAAGTTCCCTAAATCCGTTTTGGTATTCTTCCGTATTACCGATTATAGAAAATAGACTTTTTATTGGAGTGTAGCCTACATAATTAATAGCTTATTACGGTGCAGAAATTCCCACGTATGTGTGTATGTTCATCTCCCAAGAACTCCCCGAATTACTC
Source organism: Suhomyces anneliseae (assembly GCA_030568535.1). NCBI lineage: Eukaryota > Fungi > Ascomycota > Pichiomycetes > Serinales > Debaryomycetaceae > Suhomyces > Suhomyces anneliseae. Next base: position 77,196 of record JAJMGB010000023.1, read on the forward strand.
AATTCGGATGAGCCGCATCTATCTAATCCGAGCAACTATTTAAACCTCCAGTTATCCCACGATTTACCCCGTAATGGAATCCCTGGATACAAACTTGAGGAGGAGAGTTCCTCCTACAAGTGATGAAACATCAGATGTTCAATCTGTAGCATCCAATTCTTCAAAAACCAGTTCTTCTCAAAAGAAAGGTGATTCTAATCATACTCATAAACCTCATAAGAAACATAAAAAGTTCATTCATTTGGCTCCATTAAATACTCCATTAAATGCTCGTCTTGAAACTTTAGGTGTGATTTGGCATATTGTATCAATTCCGGTATTTGTATGTTTATTTCTTGGATTTCTTTCCTTAGGTTGGATTTCTTGGTTAGTGGTTGTTCTCCCTTATTTTGTGTGGTGGTATGGTTTTGATCTTCATACTCCGACAAATGGTAAAGCAGCATATCGTGTCCGTAATTGGATGAAAAATGTTATTGTATGGGAATGGTTTGTTAATTACTTTCCTATCAGAGTTCATAAGACTTGTGAACTTCAACCTACATTTACTGATGTGGTGGTTGAAGAACAAGAACCTGCTGATGATGAAGAAGATCTTATTTCTGAAGATTCAAGAACTATTATTGATAAGATTTTTAAGAAATTGGGTCTTAGTAAAAGATTAAATGATACCGAATCTTCTTCACCTCCTCCAACTCGTCATGAAGCTGAAAAGAAGGATAAGAAGAAATATAGAAAAGTGTCTACCGGACCTCGTTATATTTTTGGTTATCATCCTCATGGTGTGATTTCTATGGGTGCAATGGGTACTTTTGCTACTAATGTTGTTCGTAATGAACCTTATGAACCACCAATGAAATGGCTTAAACCATTTTTCCATGATCCTTCTAAAGGTGAAAGACTTTTACCTGGTTTAGGAACCGTTTTCCCATTGACTTTAAATACCCAATTTACTCTTCCATTTTATCGTGATTATCTTTTAGGACTTGGTTTAAGCAGTGCTTCAGCCAAAAATATTAAAAGTTTAATTAGTAATGGTGATAATTCCATTTGTTTGGTTGTTGGTGGTGCTCAAGAATCTTTATTAAATAATATGGTTTCTGATAAATATAAAAAGGGAAAACATTACAGAGACAGATCTAAAACCGAACATGATGAAGAAGGCCGTGAAAACCCATTAATAATTGATGAAATGATTTCCGAAGAAGATTCTGATATAGAAACTATCACTGATTCTAATGGTAAAACTAAAAGACAAATTCAACTTGTTCTTAACAGACGTAAAGGTTTTGTTAAGCTTGCAATCGAATTAGGTAATGTTTCTTTAGTTCCTATTTTTGCATTTGGTGAAGTGGATATTTATAAACTTAATATTCCAAAACCAGGATCCTGGGGTTATACTTTCCAAAGATGGATGAAGTCTACTTTCCTGTTTACTCTTCCATTTTTCAGTGCTAGAGGTGTTTTTATTTATGATTTTGGTATTATTCCTTACAGAAATCCAATTAACATCTGTATTGGAAAACCTATTCATATTCCATCTAATTGTTTAGCTGATTATAAGTTAAAACACCCAGAATTTGAAGATTTGGCTACTATTGCTTCTGCTGAAGCTAAAAAAGAAGAAAAACCACTTCTTAGAGAATCAAGATCAATCACTAATCTTTTTAAGATTAATGATAAACCTAAAAAATCATCTATTAAAACCAAAATTCCTCCTGAATTATTAGATCATTATCATAAATTATATATCGATGAATTGAAAAGAGTTTATGAAGATAATAAGGATAAGTTTGGTTACGGTGACGTTGAATTGGTTATTAAGGAGTAGACATTAATGTGGAAAAGACTGCTTCATTCCAAAAACAAAAATCTTTTTGCAAATAGTTTTCCCTCAAAATTATTTAAAACTTACTAGTTTTCATTGTCGCTCAAATCCAATCAACGAACACTATTATTTGGTGATTAAATTTCAAACCTTTCACCAAACTAATTGACGAATTTTAGAACAGACGATTTTAGTGTATCAAAGACTCTCATTTGCTTCAGCAATGGAATTCCCCAATCACTTTATATATATATATATAACAGAAATCTGGTTTTCAGGTTTCTTTCACTTTGTTTGTTAATTTGTTTATTTATTTATTGTTCGGCTCAGGAGCCTGATTAATGAATTATTTATTGATATTGTAAAAACTATGTATAAGAAAATCCTTAAAAGGAAGTTATCGTAAATGGAGCATTAATTTCGTAAATAAGATGAAGATCTATAAATCGACCACCATAAAAATGGTAAGATAAATTAAATAAAAAATTATGACAAATCTTCGAAGAGATCATTAATACTAATCTTTTCAATCTTATCCTTTTCAGAGTTTGGAATCTTTCCTTCTTCCTTCAATTTTTTATATCTTTTGACAAGTTTTCTATCAACCTTCTTTCTACCACCTGCCATTTTCTTATAAAATGATTTGTTTTCAGATAATGATTGCTCGAAATCTTTGTATTGTCTGGTATCTTCTTCCTTTATATCCTTAGCCTTTTGTTCTTTCTCAAGCATTTGTTTTTCCCACTTCTTGAATCCATTTATACCATGATCAGTAGATTCAAATGGTGGAACACCAAATAATCTATCTCTAGGAAGAATATCCCATAAATATTCATCTTCAATATCATCCAACTGTTTGTTCATATTTATCATGCCCAGAAGAGATTTTTTAAGTGCATGTTCTGGCATTGGTTGAAGAGTGTTTGTATCTTGATCATAGTATAATTTAATAAGTTTCAACTGGGTTTGATTGGATTCTTCATCTTCATCGGATTTAGAAAACTTATCAAGTTCACTAACTAATGCTCTATCTTTATCAGTAATCAAATTTCTGGTTTTGGATTTACTAAATTTGTCTGGAACGGCAAAGTCAACGTATTGAGGTTCTTTTATAGCATCTGGGTTGTACTTTAAGTTCATGCTAGAATAAAGATCTTCCAGGGATTGTGAAAGAATCGAATCTGGTGCAGTTGGGAATTTGTTAAATGGGATATATGCAACTGGTGGTGGGATGTTGGCGGTAACAGGATTAGACATAGTGGAAGCGTTATTGGATGCGGCACTGACACCATCTCTTTTGACTGATCTTTTAGCCCTGAGAAGCTTGGCTCTTTCGTCACCCTTTGTGCGGGTCTTTGAAGTAGCAGATCCTGTATTTGGTAAGGATCCGTCGAGTTTGGCCTTGTTCTTTGAGTAAACTGGAACTCTCTTTTTGGTAGTATTATGAGGGATCTCTTCGGAATCTTTTGGTGGCTTCGAGGAGATGGATCTTACAGCGATCCTAAGCTGTGGAGATGCAACCCTTAAAAGGGATCTATTCGTTATTGCTTGTAGCATGTGTTGTCCAGATAAGTGTTAACAGGACTTTTTATTAGATTTTGGGCATGATCAGTGAGTCAGGTCACGTGCTAGAATCAAAAAGCTTACTAAGTAAGAATAGTATAGTCATAGTAAAAAGATGTAGTGGCAATAGAAGGTAGGGAAAAAAAAGAGATGATATTGCAAGTTCTACTCGAGGATATTTAGAATTATTACAGAGTGACTGGATTTTTGGTCGTAACAAGGCAAATAATATTGCACAGTATATGTGTGAAAAGATAATGAAAATTAGGAAAGGTAATTGGTCAATATTCCATATGACTGCAAAAAAAAAATTATTGGTATAGAATGCAAGAGGCATTACAAGAAAGGTACTGATTCAGTAGATAGTTGTATTCCTTTTTTATTTTCTGATAAGGTATTACTTTTTTTATTATCAGTCAGTGATTTCTGGGAAGAATAGAGGCAAATAATATTAGAGATCGTCCGCCCTGAAAACAAGATTGAAACTTTGCATAACAATAAGTGACATAATTGAAAAATCAAAAGAAATGGACCGTTAATAATAAACCAAAATAGCGGAGAAAGAAATGATCTCCAGTTTTGCTATGATCAATTGGTGACCGGAACTCGACTCTTTTTTGGATATATCCACGTGACACGACCGGTTGTGGACCACTGTGATTTTGGATTGATTGGATTAACCATGACCAAGTGGAGGAATGTAACCTCGCTCTGAAGTGCCAAATAATGCAGGAACTGGATGTAACCCCATTCCTAGATAAGGATATGGTCTTATGGTTATAATACTATTTTTTTTTTTTTTTTTTTTTAAATTCTTTTGGACCAGGTTAATCAAAAGCCTCAGTTTAACTGATTTAACAATAAGTGAACTGGAATCAGCAACACCGATTAAAATTAAAAAAAAAAGTACCACATGAAGTCAATTTATTGTAGAATCGTGTAGATCATTCATTTAACACACCAATTGATCCGTCAGCTTATCTGAATCAACTCTAAACTTCCCATTTCTTTCATTCTATTGATCTCTACAAGTATTACAGATTACAGATTATCTTTACAGATTACGATGATGTGAACTCACCCGGAGTAGGTTGCCCACATGGCTCTGGTCCCTGGCTTAATTGAATACCTGTGTCGTCAATTACGGATCTACGGATTGAAACTATCATCATCTTGCTCCTTAGATCAATTCTTCAAGGGCCCTTTACCCAACCATTTGTTAATAAATTCTCTGTCGGTTTAGTTCCTCTGCGGCTGAAGATCTTTTACTCAAAAAAATCCACTCATCAATTCTCTACAACTTCAAAATCATTTGTTAAAAGAGTTATCAAAATGTCTGCTAATCGTGAAACTACCAAGGCTGTTGATCTTCCAACTACTTTCTCCGAACCTGTTAGCTTAGCCATTATCGGTGGTACTGGTCTTTACCATCTTCCAACCATTAAACCAGTTGCTAGACTTACCATTTCTACTCCATGGGGATTTCCATCTTCTCCAATTACCATTGGTGTTACTGAATCTGGTTTCCATGTTGCTTTCTTAGCTAGACACGGTCATCACCACGATCTTCTTCCAACTGATGTTCCAGTTAGAGCCAACATTGCTGCTCTTAAGAGTATTGGTGTTAAGGCAATTGTGGCTTTCTCTGCTGTTGGATCTCTTCAACAAGAAATCAAGCCTCGTGATTTCGTTGTTCCAACCCAAATTATCGATAGAACTAAAGGTAACAGACCATCTACTTTCTTTGAAAAGGGTTTTGTTGCCCATGCTATGTTTGGTGAACCATTTGACCTTAAATTAAACAAATTGATTAAGGATCACATTCCAGCCACTGGTTTCTTAGAAGCTGAAGATAAGGTTGGTGTTACTCCAACTCTTCACACCAAGGCTGAAGGTCGTGGTGCTGATGACCTTACTGTTATCTGTATGGAAGGTCCACAATTCAGTACTAGAGCTGAATCTAAGCTTTACAGATCTTGGGGTGGTTCTGTTATTAACATGTCTGTTTTACCAGAAGCTAAGCTTGCTAGAGAAGCTGAAATTCCTTACCAAATGATTTGTATGTCTACTGATTACGATTCTTGGAATGAAGATGAAGAACCAGTGACTGTTGAAACTGTTGTTGGAAACTTAAAGGCCAACTCTGCCAATGCTGCCAAATTAGCAGCCACTTTGATTGAAGTTATCAGAGAACATGGTAAAGATTTGGGTGCGGAATATGAAGGTAGTATGAAGTACGCTGTTAGTACCGCACCAGCAGGTTTAAAGAAGGATGTTTTAGAGAAGTTGACCTTCTTGTTCCCAGGATACTGGCCAACCCATTAAACGAGACTACTATTAACTAGTTAACAAAACTAGCAATACTATGCGACGAATGATCAAAGATGATGATGGTCACCTCGATAAATATTATTATTTATTATCTAAAGTCTCGTAAATCATACCGGGTACTATTACTAGATTGATTGAAACTATACCACGAGGGTGGAAAAGAAGAATTCAACAATTGTTTGAAAACATGAAATATGTGTGGGGTGCATCGTACATAGTTAATTATTTTTACATAAAATATTAGATTAGAAAGAATATGATGATAATGGACTGATGAGCTGATTAAACCAGCGCTTTGGTCAAAAAAAAAAGCTAGAGTCAAAAAGCTATTCGAAATACGCCGAGGCTTAACTTGTTAAGTTAACTAAAGTGTTGAAAAAACACGGCGGATCGTCAGTAGGGGAAAAAAAATCGCCGAGCATGAACGGTAAAGGCATAATTTTTGCGGTTACATTAGATTCTGATGTACTGCATCAAAAGAGGGCTTTTGCAACCCAATTAAAAAATTGTGCTTTGTGCTGGGGTCAAAGCCCAACTTTACCAGATTATTATCAATAAATACGAGCTTTGTATAGAGAAAGAACAAAGGTTTTAGAGAGGATTTGATTGAGTATAAAGTTAATTTAGCGTAAAATTATAATTTAGCAATTTTTATTCCTTGGTAGGGTCCAAAAAAGACAAGACAAGAAAACTAAAGTTTAGCATATTATGAGAGGAGAAAGAGGAGTAATAACTCCGAACACTAATTCCTTGTTTGAATTTGCTCGCAACAGACCAAATATGAATTTTTTCGATTGTTCGTTGTTGCATTCCCTGGCCGCCAAGAAGGTGATAGTTAGAAAATACGAGACATGATCTCATACCCTTTTTAGCTTTCTAATTATGTGGGGTGGTTTAGAAATCGCTGTTGAATGATAAAAGGAAAATTAAGCGCAGTTCATTAACCTATTATTGACCATGTAGAACAATCAGCAGCAATTAATTCGTTAGATTGTGTTGAGATGGAATATAAAGTGGGGTCGAATAAAATAATTGGTTACTATTTTTTTTTTTTTTATTTTGGTGTTGATATTCCCCCCACCAACCACAACCTCCACCAGTATAAGCGCACATTAATTAAATTGATAGGTAGGTCAAAGCGTCAGGCAACGCCGTGCAGACGTTTACGGAAAATGCCGAACAATTTCTCCAAAACTAGGTTTTATACGTAGGTTCGCACCGCAAACCGGGCATAAGTGCAGATAAACAATCAATATCTTGCAGATAGACCTAAAAACCATACATTTTTTTCGCCTGAAACCGGACATATGAACTAGAAAATAAGATAATAATTCCTAAATAGGAAACCGGCATCGGACTCTCGTTCATGTCATGTTACTTTAGTTTAGTGGTAAGACGGAAATTTTATGCGCTCATTAAAAGAAAGTGCCATCGGAAAAAACAGAAATGTGCATCATCGCATATATGACACTCATAATGTTAAAGATGACCCCCCCATAAAAGAAATCCCCTCAAGTGTGAAAGGCACCAAAAAACTGGAATTTTGGGTGCAACGTTTGTTCTAAGGGGTTTAAAATGTGGGGCAGACAACAAACCGTTGACCCTGAACAGTTGATATGGAGTGTTTGACTCAGTTCCGTTCAAAAGTTCCGCTGTTAAATGCCGTAAGGAAAAAAAGTTGAAAGGCATATTTTGGTTACCTGCAGAAATTTGACACAAAAATATTTATGTAGCATCGTTTACAAAAGCTGGGCGAGAGAGTAACAAAAAAAAAAAAAAGGAAAATCCCATGTTCATCAAAAAAGAAAGACTGCTAACGGCAGGTAATACCATAGGAGAAAAACCCAAGAAATCGGGTCAAAAAAACAAGGTAGATAACAGATATTAACATACAGTAGTCAAGATGATGTAGGGTCCTGAATCAGCCCCTCAGTCAAATTCAAGGGGAATAACTATGGCTCGCACGATCTCGTCAGACTAATGCAACCTTTGAGGCCGTTTCATCGCATGGCTGTCACCTCATTGACAGCAAAAAGAAATTCCCCACCCAATACTTAAAATCTTACGGCAACAATCTAACTAAGTAGGATCTCCGCCTTTAATATTAGAGAAGCCTTATCAGAGCCAATAAGTTATGATGAGGGGCGTTCGCATCTGTAGGTGGTGCATGATGGGATAATAGCGTAGTATTATTATTTATTCGTTATCTGATGATGGAATTATGGAATTATGAGCTTTAGTTTTTCTTCATATATAATTCACCAAACCCCCAGTAGTTTGCAAAAACTTTTTCTATTCTGTAGAATTCTCCACAATGTCTTCTAGTTCTATTAACGAAAAAGGTCAAGAACCTGTCATGGAGAAGCAAATCTCCGGTTCTCAACTCGATAACGAAAACCTTTCCTCAAGTGATGGTTGGGTTGAAGATGAAGGTAGAACCCCAACTGAACTTGAAATGAAAACTTTAAGACATGTTTCTGAAAAGATTCCAATTTCTTGTTGGTTGGTTGCCCTTGTTGAATTAGCTGAAAGATTCTCTTACTATGGTTTGAGTGCTCCTTTCCAAAACTATATGCAAAATGGTCCAGATGATTCTCCACCAGGTGCTTTAAACCTTAAGAATCAAGGTGCTACTGCTTTATCTTACTTTTTCCAATTTTGGTGTTACGTTACTCCAATTTTCGGTGGTTGGTTAGCTGATACTTACTGGGGTAAGTACAAGACCATCACTTTCTTCTGTGTTGTCTACATTTGTGGTATTTTCATTTTGTTCATTACTTCCCTTCCATCTATTACTAGTCACTCCACTGCTTTAGGTGGTTACGTTGTTTCTATTATTATTATTGGTATGGCCACTGGTGGTGTTAAGGCTAATGTCTCTCCATTAATTGCTGATCAAATTCCAAAGACTAAGCCAGTTATCAAGGTTTTAAAGTCTGGTGAACGTGTTGTTCAAGATCCAAACATTACTATTCAAAATGTTTTCATGTTCTTCTACCTTATGATTAACATTGGTTCTATGTCCGTCATTGCCACTACTGAATTAGAAAGAAATGTCGGTTTCTGGGCTGCTTACCTTTTACCATTCTGTTTCTTCTTCATCGCTATTGTTGCTTTAGTTGTCGGTAAGAACCAATACGTTAAAGTCCCAGTTGGTGATAAAGTTATCAACAAGACTTTCAAGTGTGTTTGGATCGCTGTTTCCAACCGTTTCAACTTCGATGCTGCTAAGCCATCTATTCACCCAGAAAAGAACTACCCATGGACTGACAGATTCATTGAAGAAATTAAGAGAGCTCTTGTTGCTTGTAAGGTTTTCCTTTTCTACCCAATCTACTGGTTGGTTTACGGTCAAATGGTTAACAATTTCGTCTCTCAAGCTGGTCAAATGGAAGTTCACGGTTTACCAAACGATATTTTACAAGCTATTGACTCTTTAACCATTATTATCTTCATTCCAATCTTCGAAAGATTCCTTTACCCATTCATCAGAAAGTTCACTCCATTCAAGGCTATTACCAAGATTTACTTCGGTTTCATGTTCGCGTCCGCTTGTATGGTTTACGCTGCTGTTCTTCAACACTACATTTACAAAGCTGGTCCATGTTACGACCATCCAAAGGCTTGTGAGGCCAAGTACGCTAAGGTTCCAAACCGTATTCACGTTGCTATTCAAACCCCAGCTTACTTCTGTCTTGCTATTTCTGAAATTTTAGCTTCTATTACCGGTTTAGAATATGCTTACACTAAGGCTCCAATTTCCATGAAGTCTTTCATTATGTCTCTTTTCTTGGTTACCAACGCTTTCGGTTCTGCCATTGGTATTGCTCTTTCCTCCCTTTCCAAGGATCCAAAGTTCGTCTGGTTCTACTCTGGTTTGGCTATTTCTTGTTTCATTGCCGGATGTTTGTTCTGGCTCATTTACCACAAGTTGAACGATGTCGAAGAAGACTTGAACATGTTGGAATATGTCGATGAAGAAGAAGTTGCTGCTCCTCACGGTATTTACCCAGTCACTTCTTTGCAACACTCTCACAAGAGTCTTGCTTAGACATAATAATGATTAGCCCGTATCAATAAAGTTGATTACTGAGGCTCCTCATCTTTACGCCTAATGGTCATTTCAATTCGTCACAATGAAGCTATACATAGACTTTTTTATATAGTGCTTCTAATTAATATTGGTATTTTTAACGTACATAAACAATGTTGAGTTTCTTTGAACGGATGACATATATACTGTTTCACATTCTATATGAATCAGTATTTTAATAAATTTAATGTTAATGAAAAATAAAGTAAAATTGATTTGTAGCCGCACTTTTTAAAGATAAGGAATGTCATGAGCTAATAATTAACTCAATTTGGAATTAAACTATTAGGTTCGGAGTTTGGTAAATAGGCTAAATTGAATTGTATAGAGATATACGAATCATGGCAGAAATGAATGTTGAAGAATGGACCCCTTTTTTTTTCTCAAGATATTCATACTAAATGTTTTGCATTACTCAGTGGTTGCAAAAATAAAGAAATTTTGGAAATGTGCTTGAGCCGGGGTAAGAGCACATAACGAAAAGCAGGAAAAGAGGCTTACTTACACAGTATTTTTTTTTGTATAATAAGCCTCCTTCCCCCCTTACAATCCACCAAAGCCATTTTCTCGTATTGGTTTTCGTCGACACTTTTGACAAGTTTTGTGACGTTTTGTTTCGTTTTTTACCCCCACAAAACCAACTTTGTTTCTTCCACAAAAATGGATAAATTATTTCGCATAATATTCCCTTATTTCCTTACTCCCCCAAACTTTCTCCTGTCGGTCCCTTCATAGTTAAGGGATCTGCACATTGAACCCCTCTTAAACCCTCAAACCCTCACAAAAACCCTAAATTGTGGTGGCTCCAAATCGTATTATGTTCAATATTGAAAAATCATCCATACTAATTTAACCCTCTCACACATATTCTTTTTTATATATACCATACCCCACAAACCCCAAACCCAATCATGTCTACTGTTTTAGTCACTGGTGCCAATGGTTTCATTGCCCAACATCTTATCAAGCAACTTTTAGAAAAATCCTACAAGGTTGTTGGTTCTGTCAGATCACCACAAACTGGGGAACGCCTTAAAACTAACTTTCCCAAAAATTTCGACTACGTAGTAATTGACGACTTCACTAGTCCAGAACAATTCGAAAAGGCTTTCGATTCCCACCCAGAAGTCTCAATTGTCTTCCATACTGCATCTCCACTTCACTTCTCCAATGATGATATTAAGGAAAAGCTTCTTATTCCTGCTGTTGAAGGTACCAAGAATACCTTAAGAGCTGCCAAAATCCACGGTAAGAATGTTAACACCTTCGTTATGACCTCTTCTTTCTCTGCTATTGGTGCCACTCCTGGTTTTGATTACACCAATACCGTTCTTAATGAAGAACTGTGGACCGAAATCACCGAAGAACAAGCTTTGTCTAATGGTTTCAGTGGTTATGATGCATCCAAAACTTTTGCTGAAAAAGCTGCTTGGGAATTCATGAAAGAAGAAAAGCCTCAATTCACTTTATCTGTTGTTAACCCACCATTTACCCTTGGTCCTCAAGCCTTTGATTCCGAAGTCAAGGATACCTTAAATGCTAGTGCCGAATTTGTCCACTACTACCTTAAGGCAAAGTCCACTGACGGTATTCCTCCAGTTACCAGTGCCACTTTTGACGTTAGAGACGTTGCCAGAGCTCATATCATTGCAGCTGAAAAGGAAGAAGCCAAGGGCCAAAGATTGTTCCTCAGTAGTGGAAAATTCAACGGTCAATTACTTTCTAACGTTATCAGAAAGAACTTCCCTCAACTTGAAAATGTTCCAATTGGTAAGCCAGAAACTGCCGAAGAAGATTTGAAAAATAATAAGGTTGGTATCATTGACAATAAGAAGACAAATGACATTTTAGGATTTACTCCTATTCCATTTGAGACATCTATTGTGGATGCAGTTACTCAAATTATTAACCATAGAAAAAACTGAACTAGCTACATGAGTGAAACTAATAATCAATACCATGTGTATTCACCATGTAACATTGTTGTCGTATTTAGGTAGTTAAATATTTTAACATGTCATACTTGCATACTTATGTGCTTACGCTTACATACTCGCATAGTTTCGTAATACTCGTACCCTACCAAGGATTTTTTTTTTTTTTTACACCTATACTTCCTTCTATATGAAAAATGGAACATCAACAAAATCTATTATTTGTGTATGTACAAACACAAACAGCACCTCAATGGGGAAAGTTTCGGCATTCCCCTTAATGTAACCATTTTTTTGATATGCTTATAGTACAAACAGCCCTCTAATCATGCATGAAACTGGTTGACTAATGTATTACATGCGTCGTTAGTAAGAACCAAAGACGGTAACCTCAAGCACAAGAGCCCCACTAACCATTCCAGCACTCGTACCTGCTAAGCCTTCATAAAACAGGCCCCAATTGATTATCTATTCGTATATACATAATCTCCACACTCTACTCTACTTTACTCTACTATAAGAAGCGGTCTATGCTATCACAGCCTTTATCGTCCAGTAGTTTTGTATAATTATCCTGTGTAGTATCCGAGTTCTTAACTATGTATAATATTTGCAATCTCGCTCTCACCGGAAATTTTTGGAATATGCCGACTGCCCGAGCGTTATGCATGATATAATCAAAGATATTTGAAGCGAGCAGTTCAGTTAATCGGCGCTATAGTTGATTTGCCTTAAAAAAAAACTACCACAATTGATTACTAAGTGACGTTGTGGTAAATATTTTAGTGATATTGAAAACTGTTGTGTTCAATTATAATCAATTAATTTATTAAGGCTTGATTCGGTTGTCACTTGAGCCTTGGTAATCATTGCTATACAATCAAATTCAACGCCTCTGTTCTTGTTAAATATGTATAATAAAGTTTCAATTACATGTATTGGTGGCTCCGAGACTCGGTGATCCCTACCTTATTGCCTAAAGCGAACAGGTGCGGCATTACTGATAATAGGTGTACAGCCCCAGATATATCTCATCCGAACCGAACTATAAAATAAGACTCAACTGCCCTCCTATTGATAACGTTCTGGTTTTCTTTTCAAAAAACACACTCTATTATTATCATTATCAATTATGACCCATAACACCTTTGTAACCGGTGCTACCGGATATATCGCCAAACACATTATTCAATTACTTCTTGATCAAAATCATAAGGTAGTTGGATCAGTTAGATCTGAAGAAAAGGGTGAGAAATTAAAGGAACAATTTAAATCTGATAACTTCTCTTATGTGGTTGTTCCTGATATGGCTCAAGATGGTGCTTTTGATCAAGCATTACAAAGCAACCCTGATATTTCAATTGTTTTCCATACTGCTTCTCCTGTTATAATGGATCTGAATAATCCTGAAAAAGACGTGGTTGATCCAGCAATTGGTGGGGTAAAAAATATTTTAAAATCTACTAAGGCTTATGGTAAAAATGTGAAGAGAGTACTTTTCACTTCCTCTCTTGCTGCAATTTTTGTCTTGGCTGAAGATCCAGTTATTACTGAAAAGACTTGGGCTCCACTCACCAGAGAAAACATCTCAACCAACGGTTTCTTTGCTTACAGTGTTTCCAAGGTTTTATCTGAAAAGGCTGCTTGGGAATTTGTTGAACAAGAAAAACCAGATTTCGAATTCGTTGCTGTTAACCCAGGTTACGTCTTCGGTCCACAAGCTTTCCCACCAGTGGATGCAAAATTCAACTTCAGTGCTTCTTTGATCACTGACTACCTCAGACCAACTGCTAACAAGAGTGATGAAATCACTTTCCATGAAGGTCACTTTTACGATGTTAGAGATGTCGCAAAGGCCCATTTAATTGCTGCTGAAAGCAAGGATGCTGTTGTTAAGAGATTACTTCTTATTGATGAAACTTTCAACGGTAGCTCTATTGTTCACATTCTCCACGAAAACTTCCCTCAATTAAAAGCAACTCTTCCAGAATATGATGTTGCTACTGCTCAAAAGGGTTTAGATATGGTCAAGAGTGGTAAGGTTGACAACTCAGCAACCCAAAAGATTATTGGAATTAAACCAATTGATTTGGCTACTTCCATCCTGGACACTGTTATCCAAGCAGTGACCGCTAGAAATGATTGTTTGTTTACTTGTGGATGTTAAAGTCTACAGAGAGAAACAAATTACTGTGCTTGAAATGAATAATAGGTAGACTAGTTTAAATTGAAATGTAATGAGTTACGGTGTTTGAAAAAAAAAATTGTAGACAGCAATTTTAGGATGATCGTCTACAACTTCGACTGAGTCAAGTACAGATAATTCTTCTATTGACCGAGTTTTAAGCAGCTTTTGATAAAAAAAAAAAAGGTACCACTGACCCTCCAAAGAGGTTCTAAATTAATAATATATGACGTAATCAAGGTGAAAAATTTCACCGACACCTTAAATTATTTCATAGAAAGTTCATAAAGCATCATTTCATTGTCGGGTTAAGATTTATAGCACAGCTTAACCAGTGAGTTGTTTCTTACACACCGCAATCAACATACAGAGTGGAAACGATATTTTTTGTCACAAATCCCCATATTTTGTAGCCATGAAGTGCCTGAAAAATTATCAAAAAATATATATCTAATGAGCAAAAAAAATGGCGACAACTGCAGGATTCGAACCTGCGCGGGCAAAGCCCAAAAGATTTCTAATCTTTCTCCTTAACCACTCGGACAAGTTGCCAGAACATGTGGCCTTTTAACTTCGGTGTATCACCCAGCTCAGTAACTTCAAACATACCAAATGCCCTTATACGACAGGAAAATACAATATAAAAGGTAGTATTACTAACCAAAACGAGATCACGAAGCGTTTTACTACTTTAAACTACTTTTTGTTGCTTTTCTTGTCCAATTTTTCACCAACACTTATTCCTACTATGTGAACCACACATAAAGAAGAACATGAGTAAAATCCAGTAAAGACAAGAACTAAATTTCTATTGAAAACATTGGCCGAGTTTTCAGGCTGAAACTGTAGCTAAATAGGAGCATTGACTTGATATCACTAATATTTCACCCTCTTTACTGTCTCTTACTCTCTATCTCACAAATTTTGTATGGAACCAGTTTGTAGATTTGGCACGCGCTCATGTGACTGATTTATCAAATATCACAACGCGTAAGGGTATTACCTAGTATCCAATGACCTCTACCCAGCCGACGCAGACCCAGCCGACTCAGCAATCTCCGGCTACCCAACCACAGGATCCTCTCGACAACAATCGTATTTGTCGTTTAATTTGTACGACTGGCCAACACAATTACTATGATATAATCGCGGATAAGAAACCGCCTTCAGGAAAGAAGGAGTGGATCTTTGGAAGATCACCAGATGCTGATTTCACATTGGCATCATCTTCCAGACTCTCAAACAAGCATTTCAAATTGTGGTTCAATTTCTCGGACAATTCGCTTTGGATCCAAGATACTTCCACCAACGGTACTCATTTAAACCACATACGACTTGTGAAAGGATCGAATTACATGTTAAATCAAGGTGATGAAATAGCAGTAGGTGTTGGTGTTCCCAAGGATGTGATTCGATTTGTGGTACTCTTTTCTGATGCTTATAATCCTAATAAATCAGGTGAACAGGCTCAAGGAAATGGACCTGCTTCTGTATTAAAAGATCAAGGAATTTATAAGGACTATATCATAAAGAATGAAATTATAGGTCAAGGTGCATTTGCTACGGTTAAAAAGGCAGTAGAAAGATCCACTGGTAATTCATATGCGGTGAAAATTATAAATAGAAGAAAAGCATTGAATACTGGTGCCGGTGGAGGGCTTGCAGGTGTTGATAGAGAACTTTCAATTCTTAGAAAATTGGACCATCCAAACATTGTGAGTCTTAAAGGATTTTATGAAGATGCTGATAACTACTATATAATAATGGAACTTGTTCCAGGAGGTGATCTTATGGACTTTGTGGCTGCCAATGGAGCAATTGGTGAAGATGCTACTCAAATTATCACCAAACAAATTCTCGAAGGTATATCATATGTCCATAAACTTGGAATTTCTCATAGAGATCTTAAACCTGATAATATTCTTATTATGCAAGATGATCCAATTCTCGTGAAAATAACTGATTTTGGTTTAGCCAAGTTCAGTGATAATTCTACATTTATGAAGACATTCTGTGGTACACTTGCATACGTTGCTCCTGAAGTAATTACTGGTAAATACGACTTATCACAAAATGATTCTCCAAAAGACAATTACTCTTCATTAGTGGATATTTGGTCTTTAGGATGTCTTGTTTATGTTTTGCTTACATCACATTTACCATTCAATGGTAAAACACAAGCACAAATGTTTCAAAAAATTAAACAAGGTGAATATCATGAATCTCCATTGAATTCCTACGAGATATCGAAAGATGGTAGAGATTTCCTTGAAAGTTGTTTACAAGTTGATCCAAGAATGAGAATAACTGCTGATGAAGCTTTACAACATAAATGGATCAAAAACACATACACCGAAGAGAGTCAAGAAAAGGGATTGAGTTTATCACAATCACAATCTCAACAATCTCGTAAGATTGATGGTGGTGTCTTACCTATCGACTCAATAAGTAAAATAGATGAAGATTTAATGATGAGACCATTAGACAGTGAAAGAAATAGAAAGACCAAAGCACAAAAGAACGATTTCAAAGTTCCAAAAAGAGTGGTACCCTTACCACAATCCCAACCACAAAGTCAACCATTCAGACAACCACTTCATCCTTTGAATTCACAACCATCACAACCATTATCAAAGATTTCAGAGAGATCCAATGAAAGTCAAAAGATTGAAAATAACTTATCAATGGATAGTTTAAGAATTTCCCATCGCTCAAGTCAGAACGGTGATAATTCATTCCAGCCATTTATTAAATTGCAACCACTTGAGAATTCAATGTCTAAGACCCCAATATATTTAGATAAAAGGATCAACCCATATTCTATTGGAAGAAATGAAGCTTGTGATACATTTATTAATGATGATAGAATGTCTAAGATCCATTGTTTAATCAGTAAAAGACCATCTGCCTCTGGAGAACCTGATGAAGTTTGGCTACTCGATTTCAGTACAAACTCTTGTACTGTTAACCAAACTATAATTGGAAAAGGTAAAAAAATTCAGATGTTTTCAGGTGATAAATTATATTTCTTTGTTGATGACAAGTCTAGAGAAAATCTTGGATTTGATGTCATAGTTGAAGATGGTAGTGATTTGGTTAATGAAGGAAAGAGACCAGAAGGAGAAGAACATATGGCACCAATGGTCCAAGATGCCAATGACCAAAAACTTAAACCCAAGCCAATTATAGAATCTTATAATGGTGCTATAATGTCAAGTATGATTAACAAATCAGTTTCCAATGTTACAGGTAATGGTGGAGGCAGCGTTCAGAAAAGAAAGTTTGAAGGAGAAGATGATAATACCAAAATAAAGCAAAGAACAAAGTGATTGTTACCCTTGGGCCTACTATCATTATTATATTAGTAAATAATATTACTTGTTTGGCGAATTATTTGTTATTCAAGAGCATTATAGATCATTATAGATCTTATTGACCGGTTATTAATGCAAGTTCATTATAAATAGCATAAGCTGGGATTATTGATTAATACAGTCATTATGTATCCTATGATACAATAGAAATAAAAATAGTCTTCTAGTTAGCGTAGTGATATTAAATAATAAATATGAAAAATGATATTATAATTAAAGTCGAGCTATTGTTAAAGTATCCAGAATTTTATTATATATACATCTATTTACATTGTGTGTGATAACTAGCTGATACTGGATAAAGATATCATCACTTTATTCTAATTATTTGGCATAATTACAGTTTCCATTTTTAATGAGCAACTAACAGTCTCCATTCTATAACATCTTTAACTGCTTCATTGGTAACCTCATGTTTTTCACATAAGTAGCCCACATTTGAGTGTTCAAAATCAACAATAAATTTGATCAATTTGACCCTTAATTCGTCGAAATAATCACCTTCTTTCTTCGCTCTTTCAGCTTCGTTTTTAATTTCATCAAATCCTTTGGTAACTAATTCCAAATCATCAACTAAGAGTCTTTCAAGGGCAGCTCTAAAAACTTCTTGGTGGGATAAATTCCAGACATTACCTGATCCATTCAAGCCAGCCAAAAAGTAGTTGTCTACCTTTAAGTAATTATAGTAGTTTTGTAATTGGGTTCTTAAGTATGATTCTGGATATAATGAAACAGGAATGAGCCTGGAACTGATTCTTAAAGATTTACAAAGTAATTGTAATTCCTTAGATGGTAAATTATATGCGTTTCTAACCGACTTATCAGTAAATTCGGATTCCTTCAATTTCTTTATGGATTTGGTATCCCAAATACGAGGAAAGATTGATGGTAATACACATGTCAGAGGAGTTACTTCTGGAACAGCATAACATACCAAAGGAGTCATTTCCATGAAAATTGCAAAGATAATTCCGAATAATGGAAGCTTGTAGAAATCTTGTCCTGTACGGTTGATAAGTTGATATTCTCCTCTAGAAAGGTTAAATAAACTAGTATTGATTTCAACATCATGCTTAATGACTTGACCTTCCTCAATAGGTCTAGAATTATTTTCAGTCTTTTGAATAAATAATGTTTGGCTCATTTCTTGAGTTAATATCTTAAAGTTAGGAATCCTTATACCCACTTCTTTACCTTTTCTATTGACATGACTTAATTTGTAATTCTTTTTACGTAATTGTTGTACTTCTTTATGATTGTTCCACACATTGGTTGCTCCCACTTTGTAGAATCTCATCAAAGATTTGGCATAACCAAATGATTGTTTAAACTTGAGGGTTGGGCCTAAAGATTTAGGGTTTTCTTGGGCGATTTGGTTGAATATTTCATGCTTTGGAAGTAAGGTTAATGGTAAAGTGGTTGATGCATTGATAGTATCTTCACTTAATGGAGTACTTTTGAGAATAGAAGCCAATAAAGGATTCTTCTTGACTTCAGCAAGGAATTTGCTTTTGGAAGAGGTCGTTAGAAAGTCATTGAAAGACCTTGAAACTCCATTCATGGTTGCTTGAAAGTAAGTGAATCTACACTAGAGTCGTGAGATAAGTACAGGTAATGGAAGTCACGTGGGAAATTTTTCACCCATATACAACTAGTCATTTATTCTACTAAAATTATTGTTGAAAGATGATATATATATCTGATAATAATCGCAAGTTCTTGGAAGTGGCATATAATGTAATCATTTGAATATTTAGGTTATTTTTTGGGCTACTTTGTGGGTATTATAACAATAAGTAGGCTGTAATCTAATATAAATGAAGATTAAAAAATATATAGAAACCGCCATACTTCTTCTAACACATCCAAGATACCATAAATGTATTTTAAGGCCCAAAATACTTCTTTTCGCTCATATTTCCAATATGTTTCTTGATCCTATCTATACACTTCCAAATCAATTCTCGCCTATATTTTCACGTGACTATAACTATAACCACAAGTTTCATGGTTGCCACTCTACCTATTACATGCAATGATACCCCAAAGAAGAATAACTACCCCAGAGGACCTCCAAAAGTGGACAGAATCCGCTTCATACCAAAAAGTCATCCAGTTTGTTGAAGACCTCCAAAATCTGGCTGTGGGACTTACTAATGATGCGTCAGTTCCTATTTCTGATTCTATCAAGTGTCTTTTAGATATTTTACTGAAAGTAGATGAAATAATCGATGCCAATCCGGTTGTGGTTGACAAAGATATCTCCAGATTCGGAAAAGTCGAGTTTCGTGATTTTTATGATGATGTCAGTACTCAATCCAAGGACTTATTAAGACAATTATGGAATGGCAAAGGTGAAGTTGAAGATGATACAATCGAAGAACTTTCAATTTATTTCACTGAGTCTTGGGGTAACCGGACTCGTATTGATTATGGATCAGGACATGAACTTAATTTCATTTCTTTCCTCTATTGTTTATATTCTCGTGAAGTGTTTGATAAATCTGACTTATCTGCTGTTACCATCAAAGTATTCACCAAATACCATGCCATTATGAGAAGATTACAGAAGACTTATTGGTTAGAACCAGCAGGATCCCATGGTGTTTGGGGTTTGGATGACTACCATTTCCTTCCATTCCTTTTTGGTGCTGCTCAACTCTCCACTCATCCACACATGAAACCAAAGCTGATTCATAATGCTGAATTAGTTGAAATGTATCATGAACAATACATGTATTTGGAATGTATTTATTTCATCAACCATACCAAGACTGTTCCAACCCAAGACAAATTAAGTTTAAGATGGCACTCTCCTATGTTGGATGATATTTCTTCAGCTAGATCATGGCAAAAGATTAAAGAAGGTATGATCAAGATGTATAAAGTTGAAGTATTGGGTAAATTACCAATTGTGCAACATTTTATGTTTGGAGAAGCAATTCCTGTTCCAGAAGGTGTGAGTGAACACGACGAACACGATCATGGTGATGATTGTGGACATGTTCATGCTAACACATGGGGAGACTGTTGTGGTATTAAAATTCCAAGTGCTATTGCAGCCAGTGAAAGTTTAAGAAAAGAAGGTTTCAAACCAGTTCCTTTCGATTAAATCAACTGAACAATACCAACAACACATCCTTGCTTCTTTAACAAAAAGACCATTATACAGACAATAATAATTTTAAGATGGTTCTTTTATTCAATTTAAAACCTGATAATATCAAACTGGTTGAACTGGCTACATTATTATCAGGATGGGTATATAAAATTTAGTGATGAAATAGACAGATTTACAAATTCACTGAGTAGCTTTTTCGTAGATGATAGTGTATTTATTATTGATCTATGTATAGTACAAGGAGAAGATTTGATAATTATTCTCCGGTCATTTTGTATTTTGAAAGCTTTGAATTAATCAGTATAACTGACATGAGTTGAAATCAATACATTTCTAGGGAATGCACCAGGAAATGGTAATAAGACCTTAAGTTTACCCTTAGTATCATCAAACTTTGAAATGTGAACGTAACCCAAAACACTGGTGTTTAATAATTCCTTGTTCAGCATATTCTTTTGAGGTAATTGAGTAACTGCTAAAATAGAGTTATCTAAATTAGATGGACTTGGTTCCGATAATAAATTGTAGTATTTATCTAATGAATTTTCTTCTGATTTTTCACCGGTTTCATCACCATCAGCAAAGTAAGAATCACCAGCTGGTAAAAATGATAATGTAGATGCAATATCCAGAGTTAAGATACCCTTGTAGATAGTGTAATCACGGGCTTCCAATTCAGTTTTGAATGGAGATAATCTGGTTTTGAGGTTACCATGGAAATATTCTTTAATGGTTTCTTCTTGAACTCTTCTAATAAATGATTCATCAACTTCAACTGCACCTTCACTCTTTGGAACTTTAACAATTTCAAGTTGACCTGAGTTCAATTTATGCTTAAACTTTTTCTTCAAGTCAAGATTCATTCTTTCATTTCCGATAACAACGATAACATTAACTTCAAAATCAGAAACTATATTTTCGATCAACGAAATATTCTTAATATTTAATGGTGGAGTATCTATTATAACACCACTACTTTTAACTTTAGGATCTTCTTCAAGTCTAGACATAACTGTAAGACCTAATTTGGAAATTTGGTACTTGTAAAGATCGAGGTTATCTTCGAAATCAACAAATCCATAGTTCTTAACAATTGGTTGTTTTGGATTATGGTATAAACTACCAGAAGTAGTAGAGAAACCCCATCCTCCAGCACATTCCAAGTCATAAGAATCACTTATAGTGGTAGCTGTTATTGAACCTGGGAGGGCAAATACACCATCTCTAGGATTTAAGTTAACTAATACTGGAGTACTATCCATTTTTAATGAATATGATGAAAGAATCTTGGCTAATGCAGTCTTACCTGAGTTCTTACCACCTACAATCAATACTCTTGGACCATTTTTTTGATTTTGACTGTTGATGATATTATTATCAGAAGCTTGTTGACGTAAACCTTCTAAACCAAAGTGAAGGTTGGTATATTTTTTCATGACAGTTTCTTCACTTAAATATTCCACGATTTCATCATCTTCATTGGTCATATTTTCTTTGTTTGGACTGGTGGAGTATTCCACTATACATCCCTCGGATAAAGGAGCATAAATGGCATATTTAACTCCCCATAATTGAATATCAACATTGAGTGGAAGTTCAGTTCCAAATATTTCGGCTACGCCTTTGACAACTTTGAATTTAAGAAAGGTCTTGAAAGGTACTTCAATTCTCCATTCATTGAACCCTGGAATTTCAACTCTTGAAACAGGGCTAGATTCTTCTGGAACACCAGAAGCTCCAAATCCTGGAAGTGACATGATATTAACAGTGGGCGGTTAAGTCTATATCTATTGAGTTATGGTTGGTGGTTTGAGTTTGTCGGTACCAGTAAATTGAGCTTTTACAAATGGAACAAATGCAAAAATGGTGCTATTGATGATTTGGTCAATAAACCTGGATGAATGCTGGGAAAATGGCTAAGAATGAAGGTGAATCCAGTTGGTAAGAGTCAATGATGAAGGTAAATGGATGTCGCAGTAAAGGTCAAATGTCGTGTGTCGCAAAAGATGTCTAGCGACAACATTAGAGGGCTGCGAATTAACTATGTGAACCACCACAGTGAAAAGTTACCAGTCAATTAAGAACAGTGGCAACTCGAGACAATTAATGTTTCTACAAATTACACTTTTGAATCTTAAAACTTTTACTTAGTTTATTTGAACTATTTTTCTACTGTGTTTTTCCTTTTTTTGGTACCTATATTTCTTTCAATCCCTAGCCTTTATTATTTTTATTTATATATGTATATTACGTGAAGACCAGCATTCACGATTAAATCCCAGAAAAGTCCAATTTTTTAGGCTTGATTTGAGTTTGACGACTCGATAATTTAACCACTCTCTTTTCGCCTGTTCTGGATTTTATATATTCCATATGAGTGGCATAGTTAATTGTAGATTTATTTTCTATTGGTGAATTGAAGGGATCATTGAATGGATTATTATTTGAAGTAGAATGAACATCTCTTCTAACTGGGATTTTTTTAGACTTATTGGAATCAGAAAGAAATGGATTTACTAATTTTGGTTTAACAATTTCATCATCAGAAAGTTCTTCTTCTGAAGAATAATTATTGAATGATTTTCCATGCCAGTGGCTCACTAAATCTTCATCGATTAGTTGTGTTGCAGGAGTAAGTGGTTCCTTTCCAATAGGAGTATCAAGATCGATTTCTTCGTGTTGAATTTCAATTTCATCATATTCCAAGGTTCTAGGACTACTTAAAGTTCTGTTTATTTTGATAGGAGATGGGGCTTTTCTACCCATCCCCACAGTAGAAGGAGTTGGAAGTAAAAGTCCAAACGAAAGTTTATCGTTGACTTTAGATATGGTATCAGTAGCATGTTTAAAAATGTCATCAGGGAACACTTTTCTCTTTCTAGAAGATCTTTGTGGGGATCTTTGTGGAGTATAATCAGGAGTAAGAAGTGATTGAGCAGCTTCACCATGATTATTTTGACGACCAGTTATACTCAGTTTACCTAAGTTAATCACTGGTTTCTTAAGAATAGAAGATGGAGTCTTAAACACGGAATCAGCATTATTGGCACCAGATGATAAAGAAGAAGAAGATGTCGATGAACTATTGAATGGATCAGCCAACTTCTTAGTACTGGTAGATGGAGTCATCAATCCATTACCCTTGCCCTTATATGGAGTAACAGGAGTAGTACAACCCCTTGGAGTGGCTGGCTTTGCCAAATGCTTGTTTCTTGGTGGTGTTTGTGGAGTGATATAAGACATAGCGAATGTGGTTGATGATTGATTTGATTTATGGATTGCCCTTCAAAGCGATAGTTTTGATATTTCAATTATGTATAGCGATGGCTATTTGTTATTTTTTTTGATTTTTGCTTTCAAAAAAAATTATGAAAAGACCCTTGGACTAGTTTGCTGATAAAAAGCTGAACTGAAATAAAAAGTTGATGAAACGGTTCTTGATTGTTTATCAGGTTCAATACACTAATGAAGTGATTTATCAGATGGTTCAAAAAGGTAAAGGCAAAGAAGTAGCTAACACGCGGAGATGAGGAAAGAAGGAGTTACCGAAAAAGATATATTTGGTTTCTGTACTTGATCTGATAGAGATGTGTGAGACGCCAGCTCCTTCTTGTACTGTTCAAAACGCACACAATTTATTTGCAGGACACGTCTGGGATGGCTGGCTCCAAAATTCCCAATCGGGAACTATAATGAGATGAAGACGACGCGTCTGCCTGGTGCCTGAAACTTCCCTACTAGTTACAAGTGACGAATCGCGTTCGTCAATATGATTGTACCTCAGATGCAAAGTAACACCATCTAGATACCGCCCGTTTTACTAGTTTGGGCAGTTAATTGGTCTTTTATGGAACTTCCTCTTGTAAAACCATACAAATTGGTCCACACTTCCTTATTTTGATATACCAAGGCTCCTTTAGTAACTCAGGTAACCAGAACATTGATACAATCTGATGGGGGAGATGTATGCAAGAAGGCGGGACCCTATTGTAGTTGCTGCGGATTTTGCCCCTTGGAATCGTTGTAATGGCATGGTGTTTGTGTGGTTATTCTATTTAAAGTGGTGCGTTTTGTGTCAGGGGCCAAATCAGAAATGGACCAAATCATACAAATCAGGTAATGAGAATGTTACTACATTACAAATTCCGACAGTTTCGGACGAACGTTCCTACTTACTCGTCATCTTGCTTATTCCTTAAACGGCTCGGCTACTGATTTTTTTCAATACTACAATCAAATTGATATTGGCTTGTAAAGTTTCGTCTATGGTCTATATGCACTACGGTATTTTTATTCTATTATGTATATATGGGTGCAAAATCAACCTACCAGTTTCATTCTTGGTAACGAGTAAACACTCACCAGAGACCGAATGACTCGCCTCATTGAAGAAGTACCATTATTGACATCATCATCTTTTTCTTCTTCAACATCTAATTTATGGCTTTATGTACACTATTGACGTTGAATTTTCTTGCACCCACTTTTATACCAAACCCATCTTCCAATTGGTCATAAAATTGACCCATTTTTTGTCTTACTTCTGCGGCCCCATTCTCTCCTTTTAATAGTCTATTTCCAGTCAAATCAATTACTCTAATAGAACTAGAACCATGACCACTGAAATTTATTTCTTGTAATGAATTACGGCTAAGGTCCAATTCGTATAAAGTTTTATGATTAGCAATGCTTGGTGATATGTTGATACTTTCGAGCATATTTTTGCCTAATTTGAGATGTATCAAGTTTTCGGGTATAACGATATTATCCGCATCTGATATGTTATTTTCGGATAAGTTGATTGCAGTAAGATACGAAGTATAATCTTGGAATTTATCATCAAAAATAGGCGATCCAGAAAGTGATGTTATTTTGTTATTACTCAAATCAAGTAATCTTAATTTGGGTGGAGGAACCCACTGTTCGACAGAGTTTATGCTATTTTTGAACAAATCGAGTTCCCTAAGATTTTCAAGTTGTGCCCATTGATGAAACAGATCCTCATATGAATTAAGATCAGTGAGTCTGTTTCCTGATAATGCTAATTTGGTTAATGATGCAGGGAATGAAAAACATTCAAGTGAAGCAATTTTACATGACATAAGATCAAGTTCAAGAAGCGATGGTGGGAAAATGATTCTACTTTCATTTAAATAGTCGGAGTTTTCGGTCTTAACTGGCCAAATAATTCTTTCACAACTTCCCATACGTAAAATTCTTAGACTTGAAGGAAATTCAAATCCTTCAAATCCCCGGATTTCACTCAATCCTATATCCAACCATTCTAAATTGGGTAAATTTCCAAGTGTTCTCAAATCCGTAAAAGCATTAGCTTCTACCGATAATTGTTCAAGCTTTGTAGGCCATCCGATTCGAGACAACAGGGTCATTTCAAGATCTCTGAGATGATTACTTGCCAAAAAGATGGATTTTAAATCTGAGGGCCAAGAAGTTCCTTCGAACCATTGGATTCCATTAAATGAGATATCAATTGTTTGTAAGTTTTTTGGAAGAATGTCTAGATTGAATACATCTATCTTGTTATAAGTCATCATTAACGTCTTTAAGTTTGGAGGGAAATTGATTGATTCTAAATTATGCAGAGTTATTGCGGCATTATTAAGATAAAGCTCGGTGATATGCTGTGGGATATTAATTGTCAAAGGATCAGTCTTTGTCCAAGATAAATCAAGATGATTAACATTTGGTGGAAATACTATTCCTTTCCATGAAAACAATGAATGGCCAAGGAGAATAACGTTTTGAAGTCCAGGATGTGATTCGAATGGAGAAGGACTAATAAGGAACTTTCTGACTGAACTCATATCTACACCAGAGAAATGAATTCTTTTGAGGTTTGGAAATGATAATAAAAGTTTCAAATCATCTTCAGACATTCTATATGCATCTATGGTGATATCTAAAGTATTGATTTGAGATATTTGTGAACGGTGTTTAGTTAAGATCGATGCTAAGGATTGGAAATCACCTCCACTAACGAATAAAGCCTTCTTTGGAATGAAATCAGGATTGAATGTGAAAAATTGACTAATATCAAAATAACTTTTATAGGTACAATATTCTCTTTTATTGGCGGTTAATGAGGTAACGTATGGTCTCCTTGTAGGAGATACTATGAAATGGACTTCTTGATAAAACTCATCTATGATTAACTGTCTTGTGATAGGTAAGTAAAGAAGAAATTCTTGAATATATTCAGGCGGAAGTAAGTTAAGGATAGTCAGGACAATGTCATTAGGAAGGTTCACTAAGCCTTCCCAATTCGGAAGTTCTGGGATGATCCGTGGCTTTTGTTCATGTTCGTTAGTGGCCATTGTACGATAAGCCAAAGTGATAGTGAATGCTCCAGATGAGATCGCATATCGAAGACCATTTGTCAGCGCGATGATTCTGAGTCAGTTAGACAATTTAGAGGGGTTGCGAAATAATACTACCAAAAGGAAGCAAAGCTAAGAAAGATAAGAAAGCTAAGAAAAAAAAGATGGAAATATCTTGGGGGAATGTGTATAAAGAGTGACGCCATTTGGATGAATAACTGAGCAATATGGAGGCTTTGTTTTCAATGGCTTGGTGGTATGATGGCTTTATGGTTCTCATGTAATTACCCCCAAATTAACAAGAAAGTAATTCAATTTCTTGAGAACCCCTCAAAATAATCAGACCAGTAAACGCAGTTTTCAGGATTAGCGATTTATCGATTAGCGATCTTAAAATCCGTTTATGGAGTATTATTCAAGGTCTAAAATTAAACTAGTGTAATTAGTTAGTTAGTGAGTTAGTTGAGGTTTTCTTGCCTAGATAATTTAAATTATAAGGCATTCTAGATTTCGTAGCAAATTGTGGGTTAGGAAAAGCAATTTCGGGCACTTTGGTTCAAATAAACCTAATTCATTTGATTTAATCTTAAAATTACACTATTAAACTGGTTACAAAGCTATAAGATCTAAAGTAGGATTTCAGTCAATTTTTAGGTTAGATTTTGGTATTTCGTTAAATTTACAAATTTAGAGAATTTTAACAATTTATAGAATTCATGCCACAATTAAAGAAACAAGAATTAAAATTAGAATTACAATTGCAATTATAGTATTACTACAAAACATTTCCTTTTTGAAAAAGAACTAAATAAATATACCCCCCTTAAGAAAAAAAAATATTACTAACACAATTTGTAATAAAGTTCACTGATACTTTTCTTTTTTGTTTAATGGTCCACTTAGTAAGTGGTAATTTTACACTATAAAAAAGTGAGTCGCACGGCGCACTCAATTACATAGACATTACCAAAATTCTCCACAAATTTTAACTACTACCCTCTGACGTCAACATGTGAAAATTTCACTTTTTAATCATTACTGTACCGTATATCCATTAAATAATCATCTGTGGGTGATTGCCACCCCTATTATAGTTACACTACTCTATATGGTTCCGGTGCTACCTTCTTATCAATTTAGTTTAAATTAGTGTAGTGGTAGTGTAGTGTACTCTATGATATAAATGAAATCCAAGTTTCAATTGTGCATATGCTTAAACTAACGGTTAGCTATGCAAGATACCTTGCGATTATAAAGATTGTGCAGATTTAATCTACTTAAGAGATAGAACGGAATTCTGTCTCGATTAAGGGTGAATGATTTAACTCACTACAAAAATAATTGACTCTGACATCGTAATCAATCCCTCAGTGACTCATTTAGAGTATATGAGTGAGTGTTCCTGGGCCCACGTGATATATCGTACCTAAAGTTCTTCTATGTCTAACTTTTACGATTGCTAATAGCGGTCCGTACCGGAACGGCTCTCTGGCACCTAATCTCCTAGTACCACCGGCTGCGCGCGTTGAAAAATTTCATTCCCACTAATTTGTAGGCACAAAGAAGAAAAAAAAAACAATCCTACTACCAACAAAATGTAGAGAACAAAAAGTACACGGGAACGGAATTTTAGTTGTAATAAAAAAAAAAGTGTTAAGTAACCTCACTCCCCCACCACGACGGAACAAACCGCCTAAATTCCAAGGAGGATTTTCAACATCAGAAATTGATGACTTCCCCTTCTTTTTTGTAGTCATGTTCCTCGGTCATTACCCTTTACCATTTAGCAGTACCGAACTCTCCTATTTTATGTAGTAGCAAAAGTCCCTCGTCCTTATATCCCCGAGAGAGCCAGCAGTTACCCAGGTAAGGTAGTTCGCTGTTTCTCTCTCTTTACACTCACTAAGTTAATTTTTTTTTTTTTGCCTCAACCTATTGTTCGCCAAGGACACGCCCCCTCCATGAAAAACGAACAAGGAGGTCAAATTTGGTTGTTTTCATACTCCCCCATTATTTTACCTTCTATTACCTACACCTATTGCACACTACTTGGTGTCATCGGCGAACTCGTTCATTTATTATCTTCCAGGGTTTCAACCGCCGGTCCGGACACCATGGATAAATTAATATCTTCATTATTGTGTTGTTCTGTGGACAGCAAAGACGATGCCAATGACAAGGTTCATCAACAATCTTTAGCATCTAAAAAGTCTGCAAGCAACGCCAGTACCAACAACTATAAGTCAGCCAATAGCAGGTCTAGATCCAACCAACGTTCCAATGCCAATGATGGCAACGCAACCGAAGCCACCGCGGCTGTTCCTGCTTCATCAACAACAGCAACTGGTCCAAGTCCAAAGAAAGATTTAATAGATGAAGACCATTCTATAAATGAAACTGACACCATAACAAACACAAATGATGAGTCTAACAACACTTCTACAGAACCTAAAGCTAATAAAGAATCAAATGATGAAGACCCAAGGTCTCCAAGACCAGTAGAAACAGATGAAGAAGAATATGAAGAAGATTTTGATGAAGAATCTGTTTTAGATTTAACTCGTTTACAAGAAGGTCAAGCATTCAATCCAGAAACTGGCTTTTTACTTGGTTTTAAAGATCCAAAGTTTGGTAATAAAAAGTGTCTTATTTTAGATTTGGATGAAACTTTAGTTCACTCTTCTTTCAAATATTTAAGAACTGCTGATTTTGTCATCCCAGTTGAGATAGACAATCAAATACATCATGTTTATGTGATAAAAAGACCAGGTGTTGATGAATTTTTGAAACGTGTTGGAGAAATATATGAAGTGGTTGTATTTACAGCTTCAGTCCTGAAATATGGAGACCCATTATTGGATAAATTAGATATTCACAAATCAGTTCATCATAGATTATTTAGAGACTCATGTTACAACTACCAAGGAAATTTTATAAAGAATTTATCACAAATAGGAAGACCATTAAGTGACTCAATGATTATTGACAATTCTCCTGCTTCATACATATTTCATCCTCAACACGCTATTCCAATTTCCAGTTGGTTTAGTGATACTCATGATAATGAGTTATTGGATTTGTTACCGTTCTTGGAAGATTTATCGAAAGAAAACGTGAACGATGTTGGATTACTTTTGGATATAACGTTGTGACCAATAGAGTCAATGTTATGTACCTTATAGAAATTTTTACACTACCACTATCACTATCGATGCATCATCTATTCAGAGATCTGTTCTTATATTGCTACTACTATAATTCTCTGAGCTAATATCATATTATAGAATACTTTTGATTTAAAGAACCGAAACATTAGCAGGACTGGTGTTTGAGGTGAAATGATCATTCGATCTACTAAGAGTATTTCACCCTACTCACTACTAATTTATAAAGCCATAATGTACATACAGATACATGTAATAAAACAAAAAAAATAAACTAATATAAAAGAAAACAAATAAAGAAACAAACAAACAAACAAACAAGCAAAGAAAGAAACAACGAAAGAATGAATTGAATAATAAGAAGCATAATTGTCATCAATAGACCATGCAAAAGAGTAAATATAGCTAAGCTATAAACTCTTCATATGTAGTAATATAATTTCTAAATGAAAGATGTAATTAATTATTTTATCAGGGTTCTATTTGTAAACGCTCACTATTAAGAAATAATGCTCATATTAATTATTTGGTGATATTACTAGGCTTCTGAACAACCAAAACGACAGGAATTTTCTTAAGAAAAAAAACCTTTACTTCTAGAAATAGCCCACACAAGCTCGAAAACACTTATCTGACCCATCTCCTCCCATCAAACCCGTATTTCTTTCATTATCTATCTCCTCACTTCAGCCCACTAGTACCCATCGTGCACTCGCGCACGACCCCGATGAGATAAAATTTACTTTGTATGTAGAAGAGTACCCTTTAAAGCAAGAATCAAGAAACCAGCGATATACTTACCACATTTCGTATTCCGTGGAATCCCATCTTCTTTCTAAATACATAACTATAAAATGAAGATCAAAACTATAAGTAGGTCTTCTGACACCTACGTTCCAGTTAGGAACACTCAAGAATCAGCTCTTCCAAGAAACCTTAACCCAGCTCTTCACCCATTTGAAAGAGCCAGAGAATATACCAAAGCATTGACTGCCACTAAGATGGAAAGAATGTTTGCTCAACCATTCATTGGTCAGTTAGGAGATGGTCATCGTGATGGTGTTTATACTATTGCTAAGAACTTTTCTACTACTAATCAAGTAGCATCTGGATCAGGTGATGGTGTGATTAAATATTGGAGTTTAACTACCAGAGATGAAACTATTAGTTTCAAGGCCCATTATGGTATGGTTAGTGGATTAGTTGTCACTCCAAACTCAAATCAAATGTTATCTTGTGGTGATGATAAAACCATTAAATTATGGTCTGTTAATACTGAAAAGTTTAACCAAAATATAACCGATGAAGAAATTTATGATACTAAAGATGAAGGTCTTATCAAAACTTTCCTTGGTGAACATGCATTCAAAGGTATCGACCATCATAGAGATGAAGATACTTTTGTCACTGGTGGTGCAGCCATTCAATTATGGGATATGAACAGATCAAGATATGTTAGTAATCTTTCTTGGGGTGCAGACAATGTCAACACTGTGAAATTTAATAAAACTGAAACTAATATTATTGCATCGGCTGGTTCTGATAATTCTATCGTTTTATATGATATTAGAACCAACTCTCCTATCCAAAAGGTGGTTACTAGTTTAAGAACTAATGCTATTGCTTGGAATCCAATGGAAGCTTTCCATTTTGCCAGTGGTGGTGAAGATCATAATGGTTATCTTTGGGATATGAGAAACCTTAATAAATCTTTCAATGTATACAAGGATCATGTTGCTCCAATTATGGATATTGATTTCTCTCCTACTGGTGAAGAAATTGTTACTGGTTCTTACGATAAGACCATCAGAATATTCAGATCTAGAGAAGGTCACTCCAGAGATATTTATCATACAAAGAGAATGCAAAGAATCTTCAGTGTTAAATTTACTACTGATGCCAAATATATTTTAAGTGGAAGTGATGATACCAACATCAGATTATGGAGAACTGTTGCTTCTGACAGATCTGCTATTAAATCCACCAGACAAAGAAACAAGCTCGAATACGATGCTGCTTTGAAGGAAAGATACAAGCACATGCCAGAAATCAAACGTATTTCCAGACACCGTCATCTTCCATCTACTGTTAAGAAGGCTAAGGAAATTAAGGCCATTGAAATTGAAAGTATGAAGAAGAGAGAACAAAATGAAAAGAGACACAGTAAGCCTGGTGCCAAGAAGATTTTACCAGAAAGAGAGAAGCATATTAGAGGAACTGCTTTGAAGGATGATGAATAAATAATTCAAATTACTTGAATTTCATCATAAGAAATCAAATCAGTATTTTCAACATAAATTAAAAATTAGGCTCACTAGTTGGACGTGTTTAATGTGTAGTTCAGAAAGGAAAGGTTAGCTTTATGTATATTATAACAAGATAAATCAAACGACTAATTAAAGAAAATTTGTAGTAAGAGGCAAGCAGAAAGTTCATACCAATCAAAAATTAGTTTACTGAAGAAACTCTTCATTTCATATATGAATATTCAACTGGATAAGAAGAATGTTAATTATATAAAATTGATGTAGTGATCACTATGAATACACTCACCCAGTAAACATATTCTATTTTATCGGTTCTCCACGAGAAAAGGGTGTAACGGTGTCAAAAATAATATTTTTTGTATTTAACCTCAGTTACAGGTGTCTGTCAAAAATACATTACATGGCCACCGCCAAACCAACACCAATTAAACCACACTTTAATCTGGGCACATGCAATCATTTCAAAACTCATTGAAAATCATGGATATTATAATTAAGAACCGTTTTTGCGAACTCGCTTAGTTAATCTATTTATTCTTATCGGTGTTGGTGTTACTTAACCTTTCTCGTATACTAAATGTCACGACATCGCGTTGACTGCGAAAAATGTGGATTGACAGGTCTCAAACTCTTACACTAAACCGAATTATTTGATGCCATCACGTTGGCTTGGCGCTACCTCATACAAGAGGGTTTCCCCTCGTATCACTGTCCTTAATGATCTGCCTTTAATCCGTCATTCTAGTGTGCTACAATCACGTGGATCCTCCTTATCTTTACTCTTTCTTAACTTTGAGTTCTTATGACCGATTCGGCCCTAGTGTAATGTGTGAGAGTGCCTCCGCCAATCCCGTCCTAATGTCACGTGTGTTGCCAGGCGCATCCGGACGCGGGCCCCACTGCACGTGACCCAGCAACAAATCACTAGCCCTTCATTGGTCACTATCGTTACCATCACCATTAGCTTACTATTGCCTATTGGCTTTAACAATCGCCCGGTGATATCTTAATCGTGGTGGAACAATCTGCTTTCAACGAGCGTTCATTTATCTAACACCGCAATTTTCGGTTCCTCGGAAAAAAAAAATCCCGCTTCTAGGAACTTTCTTATTTCATTACCACAAGACAGTTGATAATTCCAATCAACCCTGTTTTAACCAAGTGTTTCTTCAATCATTTGTATATCACCGTGAAGCTCAAAGTTTTGAGAATTCCAGGTTACTTTTTGATTTGCCTGTTTGTTGATTAATGACATCTAGACCGTTGTTGATCTGCGAATAAAGGCAAGAAACCAAAAAAAAAAAAAATTAAGGAGACCCCCAACAAAGGGAATTCTCAAGTATCACCAAGAATATATCATCGAAATCGATCCATAGAGTGAAAATTCACTCTTAATAATCAAGAAGAACGTTTCAAATAAGTTCAATATCATCGATTATCATCAAATTTCACCACCTCCAGCATCAAATCTAGCCCCTAATAATATAGAATTCATTGTATTATAATGCCAGATAAACATAAGCTCAAACTATTCAATCACTTCAAGCCATCTTCTGGTGATGAAGACTTGACTCCTTCAACGTCAAATCATTCACATACCAGAAAGTCATTCTTGGGATTTCATATTGGGAAACATGAGTCGGGAGATTCCTTAACTTCCCCCACTCTTACTAATTCAGGAGATCATCATCACCATAACCTTCATCATGGTCAACATCACAGTCATGGTGCTCCAATTAGCTCCAGTCATCCATCTGCTGAAAATTTAGCAGGTACCCCACGTCATGTTCAATCCCATGAAAGTTTGCCTTCCCGTCAAACTCCAAGCCCAACTCAGAATCCAAATGTCAATCCTGCAAACGCATCTGTGCCGATTCAATCTCCTCAACCAATTCATCATACCCTTAATAAGGAAGATTCTAATCATACATTTATGAAATCGAATTCTATGGCAGAATTAAAACGGTTTTTTAAACCTACCAAGAAAAACTCCATTTCTAGGAAACAAGAGCATCCTCAATACAGTAATAATATTCATAGTCCACCAGTCATGGGTTCACCAGTTCATCCTGGTTCTGCTGCAAACACTGGTGCAGCTCCTAGCAGAGAACAATCATCTACTTCTTTGGCTACTCTTATTAATCAAACTTCTTCCCAATTCCTTCATAATGCTGCAAATGCAAGTCATAATTCCCTGAATAAAGATCCTTTCACTGATGAAAATTCTTTCTTAGTCAAGAAGTATGGTAAGATAGGAAAAGAATTGGGTAGTGGTGCCGGTGGTTCAGTTAGATTGATTATTCGTCCATCTGATGGCAAAACCTTTGCTGTGAAAGAATTCAGACCAAGAAGATCGACCGAATCACTCAAAGACTATACCAGAAAGTGTACTGCAGAATATTGTATTGGTTCTACTCTTAAGAACCCAAATATTATCAAAACCATAGATATTTTACTTGAAAACAACCGTTATTTCGAAATTATGGAATATGCTCCTATAGATTTCTTTGCAGTTGTTATGAGTGGTGAAATGTCTAGAGCTGAGATTAATTGTTGTTTAAAACAAATTATTAATGGTGTTGCATATTTACATGGACTTGGTTTAGCCCATCGTGATTTAAAATTAGACAATTGTGTTATAACAACAGATGGTATTCTTAAAATCATTGATTTCGGTAGTGCTGTGATTTTCAAATATCCTTATGATCAATATGGTAATTCAAAAGATAGTGTTCATTTCTGTCATGGTATTGTGGGTTCTGATCCATATCTTGCACCTGAAGTTTTAAAATCTTCAAACTCTTATAATCCACAACCAGTTGATTTATGGTCAATTGCTATCATTTATTGTTGTATGACTTTAAAGAGATTTCCATGGAAGATTCCAAATCCTGAAAAAGATAACAGTTTCAAATTATTTTCCGAACCTGATGATAACTGGCATGATTACTACTTGAGTAATGAATGTCATAAATTATTACTTCAACAAAGAAAATTAAAGAACACAATCGTAAGGCTGAATAAAAAGAAGAAGGCTGAGGAAGAAAAGGAACTGGAAGATACCGATAAAAAAGAACAACCAGATGAAGATCATAACATGGAACCAGAAGATGAAGATAAAGATGACAAATCTAAGAAAAATCTTGAAAATGTTGAGATTTTAAGTGAAGAAAATGTTCAAGAGATTTTAGGACAATTGAAAGAAATTGATAATCAATTGGAACAATATGAAGTTACTAAGAGTCAAATGAAAACCAAATTTAATGAAGCTAGAAAGAATGAATTGGTTCATTCTCCAACCAATGATTCCACTATTGAACCACAAGCTGATAAAGAATCTCCAAAGAAGAAATCCAGTTCTCATAAACAAATTCATGGTCCTTACAGACTTATGAGATTGTTACCTCATGCATCTAGACCGATTATTCATAAATTATTACAAGTGGATCCTAAGAAGAGAGCTACTTTGGAAGAATTATTGGAAGATGAATGGATTAGAGATATCAATTGTTGTACATTAAAGAAGGTGGCCAGAAGTGCTGATAATGTGGGTGCCGGTTTCGAAGAAGATGAGGATGATATTTTGGTAAAGGGAACCCCAGCTCATACTCATACTATAGTGGATTCTAATCAATAGAACAGTCAAAAAAAAAAAAACACATATATGAAAGTGAAACAGTAAATAAGGTGTTTACTGAAACAAACATATTTCTAATACAGTACAGTTTAAATTAATTAAGAAGGTGGTAACGAGTTACGATAATTATATCAGTGCAAACTAAAAGGCCAATTATCATATAATTTCTGCAGATATTACAGAACCTGAAATAGAAATATTATTCAATTCTCATTCAAATAACTGATATAATGGGACAAGTAACTAAAAACAAACGAATTAGGGAATAATACTTTTTAGGCCTCAAATTGCTTGTCCATAGTTTGTAGATGGTAATAAATTGTAAAATAAAGAATAAATTAGTAAAAATAGTCTTTTTCCCACTATAGTTAGGAGATAAGTGCTTGGTGGTGATTATAGGTAAAAGATCTGGGGATCGTGCGCGGAACAATCACTGATAATAGATCTCCATTTGCTAAGAGATCTAACTTAAACCCCACCAGTCACTACCAAACCCAGTGTTAAGATTGATACAAGCATAGACAAACAGGATCAACAGCTCATTGAAATCCGTGAATAACCGATTTATCCCTTTAAAGTAATACAATCCAAAGAAAGCTCTTATTACACATCATCCAACATGCCACCACCTCCTCCACACCTCAATCCAGCCCGTCTCAAGACATATCTTAAAATGGCAATCAGTAAGCTTAAGTTTGTCCAAGAAAAGAAAACTGCATTGACTAAGCAACAAAGACGTCAATTGGCCGAGCTTCTTAAAGCTGGTAAAGAAAGTAGTGCCAAGATTAGGGTGGAAAATATCATTAGAGATGATATCTATGTTGAATTATTAGAGTACCTTGAACTTTATTGTGAGTTATTGCTTGCTAGAATCTCGATTATTCTTGACCCAGCAAGAAATGTATGTGATGCCAATATTTTAGAAGCAGTGCTGTCAGTGATATATGGAGCATCACATTCAGAAATTAAAGAATTGATAACTATTAGAGATATTTTGATCTACAAATATGGATCAGAATTCGGAAAGGAAGCAATTGACAATGCTAATGGTAAAGTTCCTGAAAAAGTCATTAAACGTTGTCAAGTTGATCCACCTGATGATAATTTAGTTAATTTGTACTTGTGTGAAATTGCTCGTGCTTATGATGCCCCATATTCTGGATTAGAGGAAGAAAGACAGAAACTTCAAGATATTGCCAAAGACACAACCACTACTAATGATGATGACGACGATGAACCTAGTGGAGGTATCGCTGAGCTTGCTGCTCCATTAGCAGCAGAAGCTCCAAAGCAAACACCAAAGGAGAAAGAAATTTCTGAGTTCGATTCTTTAAAGGCCAGATTTGCTGCATTGAAGGGTAAGTAAGTAAGCAGTTTTACCACTACCCTGTGAAATCCACCAAAATGTTCATACTTTGTCACAATAATATATGTATCATTAATCAGCGATAAATAAATACCCTGAAATAATTAATGAAATAACTCTAGCAAGTACTAGAAAATATCTGGTATGTTATAGAGGTTTGGTTCTCACTCTGTCAATAAGGAATATAATTTACCTTTATAGTGGGGCTTGAGTGATGTCATAACCTACCATTGTTCCTTATTCTGTAAACTTTTAGTAAGCACATTTGTAGTAGAATTAAATGCACTATCTTTGATAATAAAAATATTTTTCTTTACTTAACCAATTATATATTTAATGGTTATGGAATAACCTAATTGGTAAGTTGCACAGGTTCGCCTTTCGCAACCAACTGCCTCAATATTTTGGTTTTCTCACGTGAGCCGCCACGCGAAACATAGTGAGTTTACTGACGGATCAAACCATCAACTATATCAATTCCACCGCGTTTAAACCTCAGTAACTGACCAAAAAGTTCCCAGAAACTGCATGTTCAAATCACAGATTCTTACAGAGCGCCAACAGCTCGAGCTCAATAAGGCAATACTTCAATATTTAGAGCCTATTTTAACCGAAAATGATCATCACCAAACATTATTGACAAAATTATCGGAAACATTAAGAATACCCATAAACTCAAAAGAAGAAAATGCAAATGTTGTATCGAATTATCTTGAAAAGAAATGGTCTACTGTGTTAAGATTACAACGTAAAATCATCGATTTAGAAAATGAAGTCAGTAATTTAAGAACTGTTATTGATTCTCAACAAGCTTTAGGTCCAGTCAATGGAAGTGCATCAATAATAAGTAAAGATAAAATCAATTGGTTACCATCTACCACAAGTAAAGTATTCTCCACTCAACCTAATCAAATGATTCAAACAAACACCATTCATCCTCATCTTCCTGTGGTTCTTGCTGGATGTTCAGATGGTTCTATTATAGTGTGGAGTTTAGTTAATGATGAAAGTTCTATTCCAGATAAAATTATAAAAGCTCATACTCGTGGTGTCAACAAAATGATATGGTCAAGTGAACCTGTGGATTTAAACAGTGGATCTTCATCTACCACTCCTTCTGCAGCATCATCTTACCTTCTCGCATCCTGTTCCTCTGACTTGTCGATCAAGATTTGGAATGGTTCTTCTTATAAACATATTCGTACACTTACAGGTCATGAACACACCATATCATCTATAAAATTTTCACATATAAAACCTACCATTTTATACTCGGTTTCAAGAGACAAATCGGTTAAAATTTGGGATTTAGTCAATGGTTATTGTATCAAGAGTTTCATAGGTCATAGTGAATGGGTAAGAGATATTGATGTTATAAGTATAAATTCTAAAATCCTGTTTGAGCAAATTAAACAAAGTGATTTGGGTGATTTTATATTAACATGTTCTAATGATCAATCTGCCAGATTATCTCATGCCGAATCTGGTACTGGTCTTGCATTATTAATCGGACACAATCATGTTATAGAAGCCATTAAATTTTTACCATTAACCTCCAATATTATCATTGATAAGTATCTTAAAGATAACTTAACATTATTCCCTAGCATATCACAAGATCTCATTTCAGATCCTATATATACAGAGACTTTGGGTTACAAGTACTGTATAACTGCTAGTAGAGATAACACTATTAAATTGTGGCTTTTACCACCTCCTATTTTGGTACCTCATAGACATCCATTACCTGCTAAAGTAAATAATTCTCAAGCCTGGTTGATAGCTGATTTAGTAGGACATCAATCTTGGGTTAAAGGAATAACTGTGCATCCAAATGGTAGATTTATTTTTAGTGGAGGTGATGATAAAACAATTAAGATTTGGGATCTCGAAAGTCTTAATGTTGGTGGAAAAGTTAGATGTATTAGAACTTTGAGTGGCCATGATGGATTTATTAATGATTTAGAATTTGCTAGTTTTAAGGTAGATAAATTGGAAGAAAAGAAAGATGAAAAGACCAAAACTGAAGAAGAAAAGAATGAAGATGTGTTGAAGTATATTGAACAAAAGATGAGATGCTTGTTCGTAAGTGGAGGAGCTGATAATTCTATGAGGTTCTGGGGTTAATATATTGGTAACCAATTAATAATCATATTGCTACCAAACACCGATTGATTTATCAATTGGATTTCATTCTGAAAGAATTGTATACTACAATATAGCACTAGTGCATATTCACTTTTAATTATATTTATTAGATAGATAATTTACGAAGCGGAACTTGTCCGCTAATGCATGATACTCAACAGAATATTGGTCACAGACCCAAGAGAGAATCTTCCTACTTCATCACACCACTCATTGAAGCACATTATCGTAATATTCTCCTGCAACATAACCACCTCTCATTGCCAGAAGAACATTTCTCTTGAATTGTTGCTTTTCTCTTACCAAGACATTGGCAGCTTCTTTATTCAATGGATCATTCGGATTTGGTTCTAAGAATAAGAAATTCAATCCAATCAAAATAGAATTCAAGTTCAATACTGGTGACCAATCTTCTCTAAGAATATTAAGACAGATATTACCTGCAACGTCTATATTTGGATGATAGATTCTGTTAAGACATTTGATCTTTGGTGGTTCAATAGGGAAACTAGTATTGACTTCGATTTTAAATCTAAAGTGACCTTCTCTATAGTAACCTTGTTGAGGACGTATTTCAAGAAAGAAATTGAAGAAATCATTTGGATCTGGGAAAGTGATGGTGATAGTTTTAGGAAGATCAAGTTCAGTTATATCTTTTTGAAGTCTTATTTGAGCAGATGTGACTTTGGCATTGGCATCACCATTGGCTTGGTTGATTTCTCCTGGTGGAGTGGAAGCAGCAGCTTTTGCAGCAGCCTCGGCCTCCTCTTGCTTCTTCTTTTGTAGTTGACGGATCTTCAACATGATGTAATAGAGTTTTAGTTAGTTAAAGATTTCGCATTTAGTCGCAAATTTGGATCAGACAGGTCATGATCCTAATACAGGATATGATGATAACTGTACAGGAAGCAAATGGAAAAGGAGGGGAGGTTGGAGACTGTATAGAAAGGGTCGGAAGAGAAATGCATAGAAGGTAACATGACTACAAATCGTTAGACTATGTAGGATTTGCCACCACTTACTTAGTTACTTGGTCTACATTTGTAATCGCACTAGGTATGTATTACTAAAGATATTTCTGTACCTTAATTGTGCCTATTCTGTCAAAAAGAGGAATAGCTGCGAAATTATACTTCAGCCATTAATTGGCACTTATTATTGCCATGCAATTACCGTCAGAAGAATATAACCTGTTTTAAAAGGATTTTAATGGTCAATTTTCACTTAGGGTGGGTTTTTTGGTTGAGTGGTACTAATAGGGACGCTAAAATATCATGAAATGCTTGTTTTTCTACAAAAGCTAAACTATCTTTTTCACCACTTGATGTCTTGATAGTTTCAACTTTTTGTCGTATTTTGTATCTTAAGGGATCAGAAGTACCTTCAATTTGTTCTCTTGCATTGAACAAAGTAACGTACGGAGACTTTACTGTGCATTGGATCTTCAATAACCAATCAATTTGCAGGTCTATTTCTTGCACAATCGATAACTTATCATTGTAATTCTCTTGATTTATTATTTCAGCTTCAATATCCCATAAATTCAATTCGGCTCTTATTTTGTTATATTCAGACAATGAAAACAGTGGTTTGGTCCCGCTTCTACTGACAAAAGCTGATCCTTGAAGGTTCCACAACGACACGTCGGTCAAGTGACGACGACAAAGCTGTCTGACTTCATAAAGCACATCTTGCTCAAATATTCCGGTGTCGAATGCCCACTTTAAGTAATTATTGGCATAGTAATTAGCAAAATGTAATTCACAACTGCTTAATGTCCTATCCACGATAGTAGATATGAATTCAGGGTACTTGGTCTGTGCG
Source organism: Suhomyces anneliseae (assembly GCA_030568535.1). NCBI lineage: Eukaryota > Fungi > Ascomycota > Pichiomycetes > Serinales > Debaryomycetaceae > Suhomyces > Suhomyces anneliseae. The sequence goes on from JAJMGB010000023.1 coordinate 118,366, forward strand.
ATCACGGTATATTTTCTCATCAATGCCCACAATGAAGAGCTCTTATTGATTCTCTTGAGTCTGCTTCCTAAAAACGAACATATAACGTCAATTTCCCTCAATAAAAATTGGTCTCCGTGTATTTTGTATAGTTCTCTGGTCACTTTATCATGCAATTTTATTATAGTATGGTTCTCATTAGTAGTAATTAAATATCCCAATGTCATAAAGTATGTATCAAGTGAAATTTCTGTTGACTTTTCCAGGTGCCAGTAATCATGGCACTGTTTAAAAATTCCGAGATACGTTTTCTTGGTAAGACCTATTTCGAGGTTCTGCTGATCCACAGCAACCACGATCTCAATAGTGTCTCCCGGAATGATCTGGATAGTCTTGAGGATCAGATGTGATCCCACTATCTCATTGTAAAGTTGACGAATGAGCTCCATCTTCTTGGATCAATTGTGTATATGCTTTAGTTGGTCTTCTTCTTTTATACGTTAATGATAACGACGAATGACAACTAATTAATGCTGATTCACTTTGGTCTGTTGGTCTGGTGATACAACAGCAAAGAATGATGTTCTCAAGTATAATAGTAATGGCTAGATCTGTCCACAGAACCTATTGGAACCCCCTCTATTTGAGTTCCACAGTATCAAAGTCAATGGTTGGCTCAAAAGCGAGTAGCTCCTTAAGTATCAACTAATCTGGTACACTATTTCGCATCAAATAATTAATCTGCGCTAACCAAACACCATCATATCACAGCTCATCTCATGCTTACATTCAAAGAGGTATATGGCCATGATGGCATACTCGAGCCTCTCGATACAGATGTTCCTCCAGACACTGTGAGTGAAGCCATGTATAAAAATACCAAATTGGACTATCTTGTTCCAAGTAATAAACTCAAAGACGATGAAGATGAAGAAATGGAAGATAACGACGAAGGAGATGAAGATGAAGATGAAGATGCTGAGCAAAACCAGCAATCGGGCGAAGTCATACAGGCCAGTGAACCTACACATACTCACAATTACTGGAAACCCCTTCGGGTGATTGCTGGCGGTCATCAAGGATGGGTTAGATCTGTTACAGTAGATCCAGTCTCTAACAAATGGTTTGTCACAGGATCATCTGATGCTACAATTAAGATATGGAACTTGGCCACTCTGGATATCAAAGCCACCATTACAGGACACATTATGGGAGTAAGAGCATTAGCAGTTTCTTCACGTTTCCCTTACTTGTTTTCAGGTTCTGAAGACAAAACAGTCAAGTGCTGGGATTTGGAGAAAACCGACTCTGAAGCAGGAGCACTTATTCGTGATTATCATGGCCATGTAGGAGGTATTTACTCCATGGCATTGCATCCAGAATTGGACCTTCTTTTCACTGGTGGTACCGATTCTGTTGTTAGAGTATGGGATATAAGGTCTAGAGACCAAGTGATGGTCTTGACAGGACACAGAGGAGACATCACTTCCATAGTAAGCCAAATTGGTGACCCACAAGTCGTCACCAGCTCTATGGATTCAACAATCAGATTATGGGATCTTAGAAAACAAACAACTTCATTAACATTAACTCATCACACTAAAAGCATAAGACTGTTAGTAATGCATCCAGAAGAAATGACCATGGCTTCTGGTGACTCTGATGGTCATATAAAACAATGGCTTCTTCCAAGAGGTGAATTATTGAATGAACTTGGAAGTCCAGATAACACCAAAATCATAAATACAATGGCCATCAATCCTGCTAATAACCAATTATTTGCAGGTCTTGATGATGGAAGAATGGAATTTTACGATTATATTACTGGTGAATTAATTCAAGAAGATAAGTCTACACCGTTACCAGGATCCAATGAATCGCCTATTTATGCTAGTACTTTTGATCTACTGGGATTGAGATTAATTACTTGTGAAGGTGATAAGAGTATTAAAATTTGGGGTTCAGATTAATCATCGCCCGAAAGCAAAGCAAAATATTCATGAACCCTCGCTACGATAGTATTCTCATAATTGTTGTACTATAAACATGTATTATATTGTATAGTTAATTATTAGTCATATATATTACAGTCATTAATCATTATAGAGAACCAAAAGAATTACCAACCGAATCTCAATTGGTTGGCAGTGAAAGATGGTGGAGTCCAATTTAACTTTGTAGGATCCAATTCATGCTTCTTCTTTTCTTTAACCTTTTTAACCAACTTTTCATATAACACCATGATTTGATCTGTCACAACCACAATATGTTGACCTTTATAGTAACGTAAAATTTGTAAGGTGGTCAAAGTATGAAGAATATCGGTGGTTGTCATGCAAGTTATAGAAGAAATTTCTTCAATAGTTATTTCACTGGAAGTTGTTTGTTTTGGAGTGGCAGATCCTTCCTCTTCTTCATCTTCAACTCTTGGATTATTCTTTTTATATAAATGAGGACTATTTCTTTCAACTAATAATTTAACCAAAGTATCTGTCCAAAATGCTCTGTATGATAATAAACCTAAATCTGATAATGGTTTTTCTGGTGATCCTACTTTACCTTCAACATGAGTTAACATATATGAGAATTGAATAAGCATCTTACCAAATCCTCTTTTTTGATAACATGGTAATGTTAAAATACATGCAACGTTATAACCATCAGCACTTTCTTTTTCTTTTGAGAAATAACCAACAATATGATGACCTTGTTCGGATTTAATAGTCATGATATAGAATAAAAATGGATCAACATCATAGTACAAGGTTTTATGATCCAAGAATAATTTAGATAATAAACATAAGTTTCTGCACCAAGTACGTTGTTTTCTTCCATCAATTTCCCAAAAACTGACTTTTGAATCTCTATAAATTTCGTTGCCTGGTGGATGCTTTAAAGAACTCTTAGATCTAAACCTTTCAAATTGTTTACGAGATCCAAAATATGATAATGTGAAATCACAAATGTAAATTTCATCTTCTTCAGTAAGTTCAACTGGATAAGGTGAGAAATACCATGGTTCTATAATATGTTCACCTAAAATAATAGATGATAAATTTCTCACTCTAGCCACTTCAGAATGATTTTGAGTCATAGAACCACTGGTACGTAACTTCTTAAGTTCTTCTTCTCTGTTGACTTCTTCACCTGGTCTTTTTAAACCTTGAACATTCAAATTATCTAAATCCATAACATCTTCATTTCCACCATCATCAGGAACTGGTGTAGCAGTTTCAGAAGATTTTTGACTCTTTGAACTCTTGACATTTTTTGATGATTTTTTCTTCAGCTTGGTTTCTTTCTTTTCTTCCTTGTCTGCTTTCACTTCTGGTAAGATTAAAGGTCTCTTATAATCGATTCTGTCGGTTCCAATCCATTCATCCAATCTTTTGTTAAATTCCAGGTAATGAACATAGTAAACTTTTTTGGACTTTTTCATGTGCTCTTGAAGGATTTCGGCTATTCTGTATTCGCCATCTTTGGATACATAAACCTTACATCCAATAACAATATCATCTGGTGTAAATTGGTCTTCTGTTGATGTCTTTTCGGCACCTAACTCTATACGAGAGGAGGCCAGGGGTGTAAGAGAATCCTCGGCCATGTTGTGTGAGGTTTAGTTCTTGATTAACGCGATGGATTAGTCTAGATACGTATACCCAAGGGGAGATCTGGAGGGATTTGATTCGGTGGCACTGATTAGTGTTTGTATATCGAGATATATTGATAGTAGGAGGATAAAAAAATCGTCTGTGTGCAGTCCACCAACTTTTGTGTAGTTTGATTGATTCTAATAGAAGATAATGTAGTGTGTACTAAAAAAAGGTTTTGACGATCAAGTATTGTTAAAGAGGATTTTGTGTGGTCTTTACGATAGATTTAAACCATTTTGGAGTTTAAATTTGTGATGTGCTAAAATTATACTATTTTGGATAAATTTCATATTGGTGAAAAATGAGGTTATTGTATGAAGATATAACAAGCAGAAGCTTTTAATGAAAGCCAATTATGTGGTTGAAAAAGAGATAAGAAACCGGCTATTCGGTGTTTAATACTTCCCCTTTAATAACTACTTAAATAAAATCGATTTTTTTTTGGTAAGATTGTCCAGATCAAGGGGTGAAGCATGGACCCAACCCACAATAGTCTAGATCTTACTAATCAGTAACCACAATACAATTATTGAACCAACAAAGAAATTTATGAAAAATGGGTCTGGTCTCAAAGAATAAATATTACAAAGCTCACCATACTACGAAACATCCTAGTTTTCTTAATTAAGTAAAATTCAAAATTGTCCGTAAACATCCCATGGTATTTTATTAAATTATTAGGGGAACTTATGATGATATTTTGGTCAGATGATTCGCGATATTTTACAACCAGTTACCACAATCGGATACAAACAGTTGAATGGTGAAAAATAGTGTTAGAATATCATGAAAAATGGTTATATCTTAGCCCCAAACCACCAAATCACCTTGTTAAAGTCCAGCGCACATCATCCGGTAGCTCCCACCAATCATCATCAGTTGCTACCTAATCCAGATCAAGCACCCTGTGTTTTCGCAGCCACCTCAGTGGTCGCAATAGCCTCGCACCAAGCACACGTGACCTTACTAAATAACTCAGGCGCCATGGATGAAGTGGGGATAACGGTAGTTTTCCAATTGCCCCCCAAAAATTCATCAAATTAACTAGTTTTTCATTGTAAAAAAATGCCAGAATTACGTCGATCCTCCAGAGTTGCTTCCAAGCCCGCCAATGGCTCCACTGCGGCCAGTGAACCACCAAAGAAGAAGGCCAAATCTGAAAAGAGCAAGGATGTTAAGTCCGAGGCAGTGCCAAAAGATACTAAGGATAAGTCGGAATCTAAGGAACTTGAAGTTGGTGATGCAATTCCTGATCTTACTTTGTTAGATGAAGATGAAAATGAAATCTCTCTTACTGAAGCTGCTAAAAAGAACAAGTACTTGGTGATTTTTGCTTATCCAAAAGCATCTACTCCAGGTTGTACTCGTCAAGTTTGTGGATTCCAATCTAATTATGAATACTTTGAAGCTGCTCATACTACTGTTTTCGGTCTTAGTGCTGATCAACCAAAGGCTCAAAAGAATTTTGTTAACAAGCAAGGTTTGAAATATCCTTTGTTATCTGATCCAAATAGAAAACTTATTGGTCTTTTGGGAGCCAAGAAGTCTCCAAGTGGTGTCATTAGATCCCATTGGATTTTTGTGGATGGTATCTTGAAGGTTAAGAAAATCAAGATCAGTCCTGAAGTTAGTATTGAAAGTGCTAAATCCGATATTGAAGAATTTATCAAGAATGATAAGGCTGAATCTGGTGATGTAAAGGAAGAAAAGAAGGAAGAATCCAAGGATGAAGAAAAGAAAGAAGAAGAAAAAGAAGAATCCAAGGATGAAGCTAAGGATGAAGAAAAGAAGGATGATGGTGATGATGACAAGAAGGAAGATAACTGAGTATAATTGCTCTTTGTACATGATTAGTAAATTACTACGAGTGAAATGTTTTAAATATGTAGAATATATTTTTTTGATATGATGACTGTACAATATATGGAACTACACAAATGCGAAAAATCATTGTTGCAACCAGTATAATGATTGCAAGAATAATGTTAAAAGGAGAGCAACTTTACTTGCCCACCACCAATGTTGAACAACGAATGAACAATAAGTAAATTCGAATTGCCATTTATCAGCAAAGTGACCAGTAACAATACCAGTTTGACCTTCGAAATCTCCCATCATGGCTCTTACCACAATTTCTCTGACAGATTCACGTTCGGTATTCTTTTTATCCTTAGATGCAACCCATTCACCATTGATATTATTATACCAGTCATCACAACCAACATGATCATGACCAGTTAAAATGATACCATTTTGATCTTTATTTGGGAAAAGGGTATTAAGAACCTTTTGAGTGGTTTCATAATTCAAATGGTTTTGAGATCTTAATTTTCCGTTCTTGTATGGTTCTTTTTCATAGTTTTCGTAGTAAATATGTTCTGGACCATCAGCACATAAACCAGCTGCTTTGTATAATGGAATATGAGTTAATAAAACAGTAGCACCCTTGAACTCAGCGTTGGACTTATTCAAGTTTTCCAAGAATGACCAGGTATAAGAAACAAATTCTTCTTGTAAGGCAGGACCTTCTAAAGTCATTGAATCTAAAACAACCAATCTCCATTCTTCTGGGGTACCCTTGTTATAGTTAATAACATAGTTATTTTGGCCAAATAAAAGATGGAATCTGGCCATATGTTGCCAAGTAGCATCACCACTGTATCCAATATCGTGGTTACCAGTAAGGTTGATGAACAATGGGTTTTCGTAGTTTGGGTACTTGTTTTCTTCAAAGTACCAGTCGTAAATATCATTATAGACTCTGGATTCGTATCTATCAAGAGGATCAATTTCAGTTTCATTTCTGTACCATTCATTCCAATCGTAATCTTCATGTTTGGCATGAACATCCTTGACATTTTGTTTGTATTGTAAAGGTCTTGGGAACAATCTTTCCACAAATCTGTTTGTACGGTTATAGAACTCCAGGTCCAAGATCCATTGAGAAGAGAATTGATCTCCCATAACTGCCACATGACTAGGAGCAAGTCTGTTCTTCATGGTGTTATAAATATGACCCAAATAGTAATCATTTCCATAGTTATCCAATCTCTTATGGTACTTGGTCAGAGGCCAATTACCATTGATTTGAGGATCACCAAAAGTTAACATATGGATATCTTTAATACCCTTGGCAGAAGTGACAGAAGGAGTCATCTTTTGAGAATGATCTATGAGACTAGGGAAGTTGAGAAGAACCTTTTCTGATATATGTTCTGGAAGTTGATTGATCCAACCAACTGTACTATTGAGACGCTCATCGTCAAACTTATGCCAGTTACATTGATCGGTAGAATTGAGAATATCTGGATAAAAGTAGACAAAGAGGTTAAGGAGAACCGTGAGCACTGCCACAGTGTGTGCTATTACACGTAGCATGGTAGTGGTGTTAGTAATAACGAATGTTTAATGATGATGTGGGGACGTGATGGCGAAATTATTATTAGATTGTTGGCGCGACTAGAGAGTTGTGATGTGAGATTTTTGTATAGCAAGAGTCTACAACTGAAGTCACAGGAACAGTAAAAAATTGTACGATGATTCGGAGAGAATTAGAGAAAAAAAGGGAATGGCTCGTTGATGTTTTGGGTATTTAGTTTAACTGTTGTAGTGATGTCTAGTGGTATATTTTCCCTTGGTTTGAAGTAGAATTGTAGTACTGGCAAGGGTACTAAGGGTCCAAGGTGAGCTACCAATTGGATAGACAATAACCAAAACTCAATTGAACGACTGAAATGGCTTAATTCGTCTGGATTGGTATTGTGAGATTAGTGAATAGTAACTGAAATGTTTTTTATCTACTTTTATTCCATACGTTTACGTGTTTGTAAATTTGCAACTAAGAGTGTATGTTAAAGTCATATGTTAATACTATGAGACCAGTAAGGTATTAAGTTCGAAAAATAGTGTCGCCTTAAAAATTGGTCTTGGTCAAATGTCACATTATACTTCAGCTAAGTATTGTCAGACTTAATCTGTTATTTTTAACTTATGGTACATCCCAAACTCAATTGAGTGAAAAATGTGAAAATTGAGACTAATATAAACAAGTGTACAATATATTTGAATAGGTAATATCTTAATAACTGATAGGTAAATAACCGATAATGTTCTTGTAAATCTAGAATAAGCCACTACTAGCAGCTTTGAATACATTGCTTTCGCAAGTTGAGCGGTTTAAAGGGAAAATTGGTGATTTTTCACTTCCATCACCATCCTTGCCATCTATACAAGTAAATACATCTGTTCTGGTACCCTAAACTAAAGTTATCAATTGTTTGATAAGTGATTTGGCCATTGATTACCTTTTAGTCACTCTTACAAATTCGGAAAAAGATTGATTCTTTCCAAATTTCTACATTTTTCATATCATCTTACTTAACTAGTCATGTAATTCTATACATTTTACTTATAATGCTTCGTTCAAAGTTTGGTTCAACTTGGCAACCTTTGAAGAAATGGACAAGTCAACAGTTCTGTCACCGACTTCAACAACTAATCCACCTAAGATTTCTGGTTCAATGATGTTACTTAATTTCAAGGTCTTACCTTCACCGACAAATGAAGACTTACCGATAGAAGTTTGTAATCTCTTTAAGATCTTGGAATCTAATGGCTTGGCAGAAGTGACCTTAGCTTCAACAATTCCCTTGTTGGCATCGTTCAATAAACCGAACTTTTCGTAGATGGAACCAAAGTGTGCTAAACGGTTGTTTTCGGCTAAGACACCCAAGAAGTTAGTAACAGTCTTGTCTAACTTCAAGTTTTGTGAGATGGTCTTGACAATGGCGGATCTGTCATCCTTGGTCAAAGCTGGGTTGACTAAAGTTTGTTGAACCTTAGCATCGTTTTGAATTAATCCATTGATCTTGGTTAATGCTTGGAAAGATTGTTCAATAGAAGTTTCTTGAGCGGAGGCGGAGTACAAAGCGTTGGCGTAAGTACCGTCAAGACCGAACAATTGGATTGGTGGCTTGGTACTAGACAAAGAACGGGTGAATGTACGGAGCATTTTGAATCTACTACCTTGACTGAAGTTGGTTTTTGTTGTAAATGGTTTTTTGGTATGCGAAGGTTGGCCGTTGTTCGCACGCTGTGAGGATGCATTTTTATTGGTCAGTAGACTGGGGAACACAATTACTGCGAGAGCGCGCGAGTGCGGGTAAATCGTAGGATGGAATATATCGAAGATTTTTCAGTGTGAATAGCATTAAAGTATTGATTTGAATCATAATGATGTGGTCAAGGAGTTTGGTTAACCCTCTTGGCGGTGCCAGGGTTGGGTTACCTGGAATGATCCGAAACATCGTTCGTATGCAAAGTAACGTTGCATCTTCTGGTGTTGATGGAGCCACTGATTTGGAAATTAAAGATGAAGCTTTCAGAAGACAAAGAAAGTTGGCATTAAGTAATGTGGAAATCAAAAGTTATGCCAATGGTCATTTACAACCAGGTTCTACCCATTTCAAAAAACCAATTCATGAGCATTTACATAAAGGAGGTCCTATCAGAGAATTGACTGTGCCCAAGAAAAAGACTTCTGGTAGAAATAATACTGGTAAAATCACCATTAGAGGTAGAGGTGGTGGTCACAAGCAAAGAGTCAGATTAGTTGACAGTCATAGACTTGCTCCAGGTAAGCAAACTGTGGTCAGAATCGAATACGATCCAAACAGATCTGGTCATATTGCTTTAATTAAGCACAATGAAACTGGAGATTTATCATACATTTTAGCAGCATCTGGTTTAAGAGAAGGTGATATGGTTGAATCTTTCCGTTCAGGATTACCTCAAGATTTCATTCAAGAAATGAAGGAAACCAACAATGGTGAAATTGATGATGCTTTGTTAACTTCTAGAATTATGCAAAGAGGTAACTGTTTACCATTACACATGATTCCAGTTGGTTCCATTATCCACAACATTGGTTTGCACGCAGGAGGAAGAGGTCAGCTTGTTAAGGCTGCTGGTACCTTCGGAAGATTACTTTCCAAGCATGCTGACAAGAACAAGGCTATTGTTAAGTTGAGTTCTGGTGAACACAGATACGTTAACTTAGAATGTCATGCTTCTTTAGGTGTTGTCTCCAACAAGGAATTCAAGTCCATTTCTTGGGGTAAGGCTGGTAGAAGTCGTCACAGAGGTAAGAGACCAATGGTTAGAGGTGTAGCCATGAATGCTTTCGACCATCCTCATGGTGGTGGTAGAGGTAAGTCTAAGTCCAACAAGGTTTCTCAATCTATGTGGGGTATTAAGAAGTTCGCCAAGACTAGAAAGCATAAGCATGTTAACAAGATGAAGGTGAAGGATAGAAGAGAGTAAGTAGGGGATGTAAATAGTAACCTGGTGATCGAAAGGTCACTGTATCATATAAATATTAATATTAGTGATTATTGTAGCAGATCAAGTTAATGAAGGCTCTATATTTCTTTGTTTACTTGACAAACACCTCCATTTAATTGCAAAACGAAGCAAAACATAGCTTTCATGAACCCTCCAACGTATTTGATGTTGCCAGTTAAGTAAAGCACTAAAGCACCTATTGCAGTCAATGTAATCCATACAATAGCGGCCTGTCGTGGTGATAAATAGCTCAGACCAGATTCAGCGCCAGACCCAAAAAAGTTAAAGAAACCACCCTGAGATGCCGGTGGAGTTTGTCGTCCAGTATGAATAGGTAGGAGAGGTGTGCTGGGTCCAGGTGACCCTGAACGAGAACATCTGTATTGATTCACAGGTATTCGTGGAGATGTATTATTAGGTGAATCATCTCTCCATTTCCGCTGTGATACATTCAACCAATTGGCTTCGTCGGCTATTTCTTCAAGTTGTTTCAATAAGTCAGCAGAATTGGGAAAGACTGGAGCATCTTCGTATATAGTAGTTGGTGAATCTATGGTTTCTGCTTGTTGAACTGTCATGGTAATTATGGCTGCGAATAAGAATATAGTCTCGCGGTTGGTTACAAGTGCTGCAAAAATCATACAAAAATTAATATATATTGATCATTTACAAGATTAAGTGACCACGTTAAAGAAACTATTAATTCAGGTATCTGGGCCAACTAAATCGCCACTCAGAATCAAGTACAATATAAAGCATATTATATAGTATATAGAAGGTGGGTTGTTATAGGACTGATCTTATTTAAGAAAGAGTTCTGATTTGTGTCTTCTTTTGAACACATCAATTAGTTTGATCTCTCTCTTTTTCTTAGTCCTTTTTGTTAGCCGATTGATACTTTGGTGGATAAGATCAATTTCTTGTTGTACAAAATAATCAGTTGGTTCAACCTCTGAATACGCCATATACTCGTCTAGAGCTTGCTGGACGGTGGACTGGAATTGGCTGATCCGATTGTGGTTAAAATTATCACGGTTTACAATATAATTCTGGCTTAATCCAACCTTTCTAGACCCTATGAACGCTTCTGTTACTTGTACTTTCCGTACCAATTGACCAAGCATTTGTTGTTCAAGCTCTAGCTTATGGTGATAATTGTTTAAGAAATTGGTCTTATCCACCAAATACTTCTGTTGGAGATCTAAATTGTCTTGATACTCTTGTAGAGCTACTTCATAACGAGATAACATCTCCAGAAACTTGTCTAGTTTATCCTTAAAACTAGTATTCAAAGGAGCAATTCCATTCTTGAATAATTCGTGTAGTTCATACCGGTACTCAGATTCTTGTGGACTAGCCTTGTATTCCCACTGTGGTGTTCCTTCCCAGGTAATTATGGTCTCACTGAGCCCACTTTTCCGCTTGAGTCCTTTCATCAAGTCTGTGGAAACATCAGTACCAGCAGTTGATGCAGTGTATTCTGAAAAGTTGGAGTTCTGAGTTGGGACACGAGAATCTTCAGCAGTACCAGAACTACTCTGAAACTGATACTTAGACTGGGTTGGACTTGTCATGTTAATTGACAAGTTAAAGTCACATTAAGGTATTTGAGATACACATTATGATAATGTGATACGTCACATCATGGCAAAAAATTATTTGAACAATAACAGGTGATCAACACATTTTAAGAGTCATATAATTCAGATCATCTCAATTGATGGTCCCAATGATGATAATTCGGTGTAGTCGCTTTTGTTTCCAAGTATCACGTCTCTATACTTCTTATCATCATACACAAATCTTAATGATCTTTCAAATGTAGATGGTAATCGAAGTTGATCTCTTTGGAAAAAGTCTAATTCTAGTACTTCCAAAACCACCAAGTCGAAGTGTGCATCTATTCCGTAATTGTCTGAAGCTTCACGGCGACTTATAAATTTCAAGTGTGCCTTTTTGATTTGAATTAAAGTGTGTTGAGTATGGTATGTTAATCTCTGGTGATACTTGTTTTCGAAGTCAGTTATGGTTGGTTTGAATGGAAAGAATGCAAATACTTTGTGAGTGGAATCTGTAAGTACGGCTGTTAATCCATTGGACTCTGTTACCTTAATAAAGTTATGGATCCGAAGTATTGGTGTGACATTGAGGGTCTTGGTGTAGTTCTTGCATATATAAGGATTCGAGAAAGATGAGCTTTTGGACAATTGACTTACTATTGAGTCAAGTAGCCAACTTTCTTGGAATAGAGGTGCTCCACTCATGAGCTAGCCAAAAAGATGGTTGATTATATGGATGTCACATCGCCTATCATACAGTACTTATCGCGATGATGAAACAGATCAAGATGGAACTGATATATGCAATACTATAAATAAGAAATAAAGAAGAACTTTAACTATTAATAGGTATGTTCAACTATATTAAATTAAATTACAACAAGGTATGTTTTTGATCTTTATTGGTTCTTTAATTTATTAATTATTTATGGTATTATATACAGTTGAACCAACTATTGGAATGTTTCCAATTTTAATTTTAATTATGTCTATTGACTTTTTCTTTTCTTTCCTCTATTTAATCTTTCCAACCTCTTAGCTTCTCTCTTTTCTTCTGCCTTTTTGACATCCTTTTCTTTGACTTCTTCATCTTCTTCACTAACGAATGCTCTTCCCAAATCCTCTTGATAGAACTTTTGGAAATCAACTTCTCCATATCTGACAGTCATAGCATCAAAAGCAAAACAAATATCCATTTCACCATACTCTTTAATTGGTCTGTTAGTTCTTTCAAGATTGAAAATATTTGAAAAAGAAGAATACTTGACCAAATAATTATTTAATTCTGTGGCTAACTTGGTCAATCTAGCGGGTTCTGTGGAAATATCATTCTTGATAGAGTATCTGGTACTAAAATGGGTAAGAATGATTTTTGGACAGTTCATGTAACGAGACATAGCAACAGCTTCAATCATAGTAGAGTGCTTTTTAGCCAATGCCTCTTCGATCAACTCATTATCAAGAGTAGATTCATGGATTAACAAGTCACTACCATAACCAATATCCACAAATCTAGGATTTGGTCTGGTATCGCCAGAGTATGATACCTTGAAGTTTTCATCACCTACTGCAAAATCAAGGGTGATAGAATAAGCCCAAGCACAATGAAGAGCTCTAACAGTACGGACACTGTTAATTTGGAGATCATCATACATTTGGTTAATAAGTGCTTCATTTCTTGGATTCAATGGTTTTTTTTGAACAACCTTTCCGAAATCTTGGGCATCAAATCTGTTCTGGAATTCTTCAAGATCAATTGGCTGATATTCTGGTGCTCTGTCTTGAATGAACTCTTCACAACTGAGGTAGACCAATCTATCCAAAGTAACGTACTTGTTAAATTGTCCTTCAAAACTATACCATTCCTTCATGAATGTATCGTATTGCCATGGAAGAACCAAATAAAGCTTTTTGGATGGATCTGTATTATATTCGAACCAATAATTGACGATAGAAATAATACCCAAATGGTGATCAGCGTGAAGATGACTCAAGTGGATCAAAGATAACTCTTGGAATAATTGTTGATATTGTGATTTTTTGAAATGTCTAATAATAGTACCCAATGTATTTTCACCTCCATCTAATAAGATAGATCTAGTAAGAACCTTTCCATCTTCAAGGTATGGAATTCTTATCAATGAAGATACAACGTTACGGTGCAAAGAAGGAATGGCAGATCCGGTACCTAAAGTGACAACATGAACTTGATCTTTCAAGGATTGTGGATTCATTTCTAAAGAAACTTGTTCATCTTTAATAATGTCGGACTTGGCACTCTTCAATTCCAATGGGACAATATTAGTATCATACATGGTAGACCACGTATCAAGGGAAATCAAGGATTCATCAACATTTACTTCAGAAGTATTGACATGGAATGCTTGGGCCAGCTGAAGCTTGAACTTAGTTTCTCCTTCGTTAGGTAATGGTTTGTAGGATTCAAAATTTGGCAAAATAAAATTATCATTAACGATACTCTTCAAAGTTAAGACATTGATTGCAGAATGTTTGAAATTTAAGGTATTATCGGAAATCTTTGAATGACTGATAACATGCTTACAATCAGTAGGGAATTTAGCCATGAATTCACGGTAAGTTTTAGATTCAAAGTCAATATCATCACCTAAGAAATGGTATACTAACTTAATATCTTCATCACCATGTTCTTCAGTTTTAATGAACCATTCTTCGGAACTAATGGTAGGTTCCAAGTATGAATTATTTGGGATATCTGTAATCAAAACCTTTGGGAATGACTTTGCTGGTTCAAGAACTTGTTCAGGAGTGACGACTTGACCATCATCATTAGTCACAGAAAGACCTTGACTTAATTTTCTATAATTTAAACCTGGTTTGAGACCTAAAGCCTTGGCCTTTGCTGGATCAAATTTACCTCTAGCAGGTAAAATTCTGATGATATAATTAATGGATTTAATGCTTGATGCTGGTTCAATATCTGCTGGTGAAGGTAATGAAGTATGGGTATGCAATTCAGTTTCAGTAGGATCAGATCTGTATGATTCAGGATCTCTATCATTGACTTTAGAGGTATCTTGAGGGAACATGAAAGTCATAATTTTCTTAATACCTTCAGAAATACGATCCGAAAGTGCTTGATCATAACTTGCAGCATCAGTTCTACTAATAAGGACTGGCTTAATGGAAAGGTTATTGTCTCCAATAATACCATTTTCATCAGTATCATGGACTTTCATGGCCACTCCTTTTCTGAAAACAAATGCTCTCCATGTGGAAACGATATATGAAAGAATCTTGCTAGAATTGGCGAATATTTCAATGCCCTTGTTGGTACTATCACTTAAGGTTAAGAAGAATCCAGGTAATCCACCAATATCGGACCATGAACTAACAGTACCAGTTAAGAAAACACTCTTGAGTCTTCCTAATCTGATTCTACTACTATTAAGCATTCTTTGGGTTCCTTCTGGCATCTTACCAAAGAAATATTTGGATCCTTCTTTATTGGTTAACATAAGTAAAGGATGACGAATATCGTCTGTCTTATGGGCTACGGTTGTTATAGTGATCATAGCGGATGTGTCTTGATTATGCTCTACTAGTTTGGAGAAATAATTGATTCTAGCTTCTTCTGATGGGAAATAAAGTGGTTTAACTGCTTGAGCTAAATGTTTTGGATTATTACGTTTTTCGATTGGATCAACGAATTTTGGTTTATTTTTATGATTGAAATGATGTGGCTTCTTGGCTTTGTATGGTACCGCCGATTTATGGCACGACGAAAACTGCCTAACTATACGGATCAACTGCACAATGGATACTGATGGTTTAGTTAAGTCATCGGGCAAAAGCTATAAGATGAGTCTTTGAGATTGTCACGCGCGTTCCACGTGACTACTTTCCTACTACCACTTCCACTTCCATAAGTGCGAGCGAAGCTTTTTTTTAATAGCTGATATATGCACCTCCCCACTTTCACATGACCTCGGTAATTCACAAGCTTATCTATGGCAGCCATGACTTAGAATTTTAACTAACCACAATGAGTACTTCTGTTCTCATACAGCCATCTCCTAGTGAGTTCCTTGAGGTTCTCATTAAGGAGTTTTATGAGCTGAATAATATCAGTCCTCAAGCTACTGCCAATCATAATTATCATTTACCACTGTTTCGGTCAGTTCCTATTGTTAACCGATTCCTTCCTGCTAAAGATCATAAACAACAAACAATTGATAAACTTTTAGAAGAACAAAAAAATTGTACAAGTTATAAAAAATGGTATGAGATCTCTTTAAAGTTAGATGAGTTACTTAATAATAATTCTTGGAAATCTAATCCTGAATCTGACTTTTATGATTATGATCTTATTTTTAATAATCTTGAAGAGATGAGAAATGCAAGACTTTCTGGTGATTATAAACTTTTACTTTATGCTATTAGAACCAAATGGATCCGGAATATTGGTAATATTGGTGATATTAATTTATATCGTCATTCTCATGTTGGTACTAAGAAGCTTATTGAAGAGTATATTAATGAGTGCGAGTTATCTCTTGATTATTTAATTAATAATCCTGAAGTTAATTTGGATGATAGTTATTTATTAGGTATGCTTATTCAAACTAGAAGAAGTATTGGTCGTACTGCATTGGTTCTTTCTGGTGGTTCTGCTTTTGGTGTTTTCCATATTGGTGTTCTTGTTACTTTATTGGATGCAAACTTATTACCCCGTATTATTAGTGGATCTTCTGCTGGTTCTATTGTGGCTAGTATTTTATGTTGTAATACCAATGAAGAAATGCCTGAACTTTTAAACGGTATCACCCTGAGAACTCTTAATTTTTTTGGTGAAGATGAAGATGCAAAACCTGATGAATCTGATGGTTATAAGAATTTTAGAAGATTCTTAAAATCTCTTGGTCACTTTTTCAAATACGGAACTCTTTTCGATATGTCTTCACTTAAAGAAACAGTCATTGGTTTTGTAGGTGATCTCACTTTTAGAGAAGCCTACAATCGTACCGGTAAAATTCTTAATATTACCGTTTCACCAGCATCTCTCCATGATCAAACCAAGCTTTTGAATTATCTTACTGCTCCAAACTGTTTGGTTTGGTCTGCTGTCTGTGCAAGTTGTTCATTGCCTGGTATTTTCCCACCAAATTCTATTTACGAAAAGAACCCTAGAACTAATGAAATTCATGAATGGAATAATGATGCATCTGTGAAGTATGTGGATGGTTCTGTTGATAATGATTTACCAATTATGAAGCTTTCTGAAATGTTTAATGTGGATAATATTATTGCTTGTCAAGTTAACCCACATGTGGCACCTGTTTTAAAGGTTTCTGTGGGTAATATTGGTGGTGAAATCGAAAATCATGTTAGTAGTAAGCTCAAGAGTTTCCTTAATAATGTTTATGATTTTGTTTCAAGTGAAGTTATTCATTACCTTGAACTTCTCCATGAAATGGATATCTATAAGAATTTATCTAATAAGGCCATTTCTATTCTTTCACAAAATTATAGTGGTGATATTACTATCTTAGCTGATTATAGTCCTTTTGATTACCTCAAAATTTTTGATAATCCATCTCCTGCTTTCTTAATTGATTTTATTTTGAGAGGTTGCAGAGCTTCATGGCCAAAGATCACTGTTATCAATAACAGATGTGGTGTTGAATTTGCTTTGGATAAGGCAATTACTGCATTAAGAGGTAGGTTAATTACTTCTGGTAAGTATACTCCAAAGCACAAGAAGACTGTTAGTGAAAACAAAATTCTGAAGAAGGACGATTATCACACTTTGGTCAACTCTCCACAATTGAATGATGATACAAGCTCTTATCCAACTAGTCCAAACCATTTGGTTGCTACTCCACCTGCAATTAAACGTCACAATACCAGTGACATTATTAGAAAGAAGGGGGGTTATGGCTTAAAGAGTTCTGGTACTTGGGGTCCAGGTATTGATAGAAGTAAGAAGAAAGGAAAGTCTACCACTTCTCTTGCTGCTTTAGGACAAGCTGCTATTGATACTGCAAGCTCTACTGATACCACTTTAGTTAATGAAGAACGTCCACAACCTAAACGTACCAATTCATTGGAATTCAAGAGAAACTCTAGAAAGAATATCAAGAAAGCAAAGAGTTCAGTTAATTTCTTTGACCAGACAAATTCTGGCGCCAAATCGCCATTAAAGAAAAGAAGTCCATATCTGTCACAAAGATTTCCTAGTAATCTTTTAAATCCATACTTGGATGGAAGTGCTCTTAATAGTCCAAAACGAGTAGTAGATATCTATGATGTTAAGGATAAAGCTAACTTACCTAAAGTATCAGCCAATAATTCTTCAAGAAACTCTTATATTGGTTTGAACAGACTCAAGGATAGTGAGTTTGAATCTGCTAATAGTTCAGCACATTTGAAGGGTACTTACTCTCCAATGCAAAGAAGAAACATAATGAAAGATATTAATATTCCACCAAGTTATTTATTGAATTCCATTGATACCGATGAAGCTCTTGTTGGGTGGGCATTTGAAAGAGCTCTGCAAGAAGTCAACAATAATACTGACAGTGATCTGGAAGAAGATGACGAGCATGAAGACTATGAGCAAGGTGATAATGATTTAGATTACTCAGATCATGATACCCCGGATCAAGAAGAAGATCACGAGGATGAACATGAAGATGAAATTAACGACTACGAAAGTACTCCAAAGCAAGAGGAAACTGATTATGATACAGAGCATGATATAATTGAGTTCCATGATACAAATGAAAATGTTAAAAACAATCAATCTGAAAAAGCTAAGAAGCAATCACCTCAAAGAAATGGCATTAGTAGAAAGAGTTCTCAAATAAGTAGTTTTGATGAAACAGAGGAAGAAAGCATAGAAGACGATAAATCAATTCAAACCAGTTTAGGAAAACTCAGCATTAAACCAGCTTTTGCTGGAATTATAAACGATCAGGAATAAATGGGGTAACATGAGTTTGCATTTAGCCCAGTTTTTTAAGTATAAAAATAATTACGTTAAATATTTATTAGATAGCATATAATATGAGGTGTTAATTTATGAAATCTTTGAATGTAAATGAAGAATGGTAATGAAAGAGTGTAAGTTATTTATATTGATTATATACAGAGAAAGTCATTTTAATGATTAATCATCTCCTAATAAACTCATTAGAATAGGGATGGTCATTCCTGCTATAGATACTAATAATTCAGTACCAGACATTTTTGAATGGTGAGCATGGACAGTTTCTTCACTATCGGAAGAAGTAGGTGGAATTGATGTGAATTCTGGTTTATCATTATTTGAAACTTTACTTATAACATGATTCACCACGTAAAGAAATGTACCTGCAGAGAATAAGAACAACACTCCAATTATAAATTGGTTGTTAGATTTATCTATAGATGCAACAATTGCAAATGTTGATAATGCAGCGATTGGAGTAGTCAATGCAAATAATATAAGATGAACAAAAATGACTTTAGTATTGAAACCTTCCTTTAATAAAATAGTAGTTAAACTGAATGAAGTTGGTAATTTATGAATGATAATTGCAATAAAGAAAAATAATTGAAATGAAATGTCATTTGAAAAGAATGAAGAGCCAAGGGATACTCCATCAATAAATGCATGGAAAAGGAGTCCTAAGGTAAGTGATGAATCAAGAATTGATTTGAAAATATCCACTACTGAACTGTTCGAGGAGCTAATTGAATAGTCAAATTTAACATCCACATTTAATGACTTTAGTATACTTGGTAATCCGTCTACCACGTACATAAGTAAAAAGCCTGCTAGTAATGATAACCCCACATATCTTGGAGCCGTATCTATTTCTTTGGCATCAAGTGATGAATAAAGTGTTTGGGTTCCTTCAGGAATAATTAGCACAAGTGAAGTACCAATAAGAACACCCATACTGAAGATTGAGATATAGTTAAGTTTAGAATGATTCATTGGTATCTTAAGAGGAATGAATCCTCCAATAAAGGAGGCCACTCCCATGATGGTTGTGAGAAGAATTAATCGAAGTAGTTTATCTATCATTATGTGTAAATGTGTGACTTGCTATCAATAAATGTTATAGGTCTTATAAGTGGCTTACTTATGATCGTCTGTGAGCTTATCTGAAAATTGAGGCTGATTCAAAGAGAACACCTATTTATTGTTGGTACTTGCGGTAGTCCAATTGTGGCTGGTAATGTGATGAAAATTATGGAGCCAGAAAGTAATCTGTTGATGGGAATAAGTGAGATTGATCCGCTAGCTGTTCAACAATTTCTTTTAGTAAAGATCTACACCAACTACCTTATTGATCGTGGGGTATAACAGGGACAATCGCGTCTTTGAAATTTTTCACGTGATCAAACACGTATATTGATCTGATGGGATGTCTATTTACATCTTACAATAGTTAGGTACCAATGGATGATAAGTGGGGTGAAAGTTTGGCCAATGACAAGCTCGATCTTGCCATGCTTTACTTTCGGTCCAAGGATTACGAAAAGGCTCTAAAATTATACAATGATCTACTACGTCATTATAAAAATACATCACAAGATGCAATCAAGGCTATACGAACCCAGATATATGGACTCCAAGAATCCCCTATTGTGGGCCCAATAGTACATCCAAAACACGGTACAGTACTAGACCAAAGGGCTGCTACCTATGAAAAGCTAGGCATGTTTGATATGGCACTTAATGATGGGTTTCAACTTACTAAAATAGAACCAATAGGTTGCAAAGGATACTTAAGAGTAGGTAAAAATCTTGTGGTATTAAACAGAGAAAAAGAAGCATTGAAATTCTACCAGAAAGGTATTGGAACCATCCAAAAAGCCTTCAAAGAAAAGCAAGTACTGGTATCAGCCAAATTATTTGACAGTTTAAAAGCAAAATGGAAGGATCTAAGACTAATTGAAGACAAGAAAGAAGACAGAAACAGAAAATCAGTACAAGATACTTCCAGTAAAGTTTCTGGCTCCCAAAAATCCTTCTCAAGATCACAATCCATAAATACAGCATCAAAATTATCGAGAACAAGCTCTATCAACTCTACAGGAACCAGTTCTCTGTCATTATCATCACAGTCCCTTAAATCATCAGACTCACTTATTTCAACTCCTAATTTCAAACTTGTACCACTAAAAAGATCAGCATCAATCAATGACTCTTCCAAAAGAGTGAAAAGATCGTTAGACCCATTCCTTCATTTCCCTCCTGAAATTTTAGAAAACATTTTCCAGCATTTACCATTGAAGAATGTACTTTCATGTCATTTAGTTTCAAAATCATGGTACTCCCAATTAATCAAGATACCCACATTGTACATTAAAAGAATCAACTTCAAGCCTCAAATTACGATAGATGAATTTTCTCAGGGTGTAAAACTTCTCAGTAAAGTCCTTCGCTCAACCCATTCACGAACTCTCCAGTCATTCAGAGTAAGATCAACTTTGAACTCAAGTCATCTTAATAAAGTATTATCTACATTAATTAACGAACCATCATTTTCACTTCGATCATTAGAAATATTTGATCCTAATTTCAGTTTCCAATTCCTTTTAAACCGTTTAATTAAATTCAGTTGGAAATTCAATAATTTAAAAACGGTAGAACATTTAAAATTGGGAATTAATTCATCCTTAAGATATGAACAATTTATTCTTCAATTGTTTAAAAAGCTCAAATCTATAGCTATCTTGGTACTATATCCTGAGATGAGTGGTAGACATAATGATTTGATAAATATTAAGGATATAAGATTTAACCAATTATTGAAAGAAAAAGAGATACCTGATTACGAGTCTCTTGAATCATTAACTTTGGTTAATCATCCAAAATTGACTAAAGATAATTTGGGAACTTATCCAACCAATGATACTTACAATTGTTATCCACCTTACCTTAAGCAATCATTTTCTAATTTAACAGAATTATTGATCGTTTCATTTGATTTCAATAATCAACTCCCTGCATTAGGTGAATTTTTGTTAAAGACACCACAATTAACCAAAATTACTTTTGAAAATAATCTCAACTTCACTTTATTTCAATTCTTTCAATTACTTAAAAACTATAACCCAAAGTTTACCCTTGAAAAATTCAGTTTCCGGGAACATTCTAATAGAGGATCTAGTAGCTTAAACGAGTTCTCACTTCAAGATTTACCACAACTAGAATTCTTGACCTACCTTGACATTAGTGGGTGTTCGTTATCACCAAAGGGGTTCTTAAAGCTTTTAAAAATTTGTAATAAAGACAACACTTTGAAGACCCTTATGATAGGAGGATCCAATTACTTGAAGTTCAAAACTGATACATTCTATAATAGAGATGCTACTAGAACAATTCTTTCTCTCTACCAGATATTGATAGAAGTACCTGAATTAACACAATTATACTTGAATGATTTGGAACTTGACAACCAATCAATGAAACATTTCAGCAAAGATATTAAAAGGTTCGGGTATGAAAACTGCAAATTGAAACTTCTTGACCTCAGCTTTTCAAAGATTGAAGGAATTGGGCTTATTGATTTATTCGAAGCTTTTCCATCCAATATCAATCGTAGAGATGAAAATAGTAAGTGGTTACAATTGAACCAGCTAGTACTTGATGGAATGGAAATAAATAAAGGAACTTTGGATCTTTTGGTGAAAAATCAATTTGTCAAAGAAATTCGCAACAATCCAACCAAACTAAAGTGGAAACAATTTGGAGTAAACTCCTTGGTTATAGGATAAACATAATACGATAAAGACGATACAAGGAGCTAAAATGTCTTGTAAATAGCAAATAATATTTCGAGTGAATTCTTGTACTTTTACAATTATGAATAGGCTATATAATAACACATAGATCACATAGTAGTAAGAGATAGTGCAACAACGAACACTTACAATACCATATTGACATCCTGTAGATGGAAAGGAAAATTGTTTAGAAATTAGATTTAAGTTAATTACAATCAAAGTAGTACTGGCTCTACTGGCATCTTATAGACTGCGTGAAGAATCGAACTGGTGCTTTATCACTCGTTTCGGAATATCATCAGACTCGATTGTCTGCGAATTTTGTTTGCAGCCATTTTGTAGATGGGCGTGCGGCAACCGATTGAAAAAGTTGAGATGAGCCAAATAACTAAACTAACCAAAGTAAATCAAGCATATACGATACGACATAATGGCTATCACCAGAAGTAAATCGGACAAGTTACCCACAAAGAAGAAATTCACCGATGCTGACATAAGCGAAATGGAATACCATACCGCTGAAGAAATAAGTATCAGAAACGATGAAGAACCAGAAGAATCAGAAGATGAATCAGACTCCGATGATGCCCCAGAAGAAGAATCAACCAGTTCCTCCAAGAAAGCCATAATAGAGAAAGAAAAGCAAAGAGCATTAATTGAACAAAAATTAAAAGAAGAAGAAAGAGAAGCCAGAAGACAAAGAGATTTAAAGTTCAAACAACAACAAGAAGCTAAGAAAGAACGTGAAACTGAAAAACAAGCACTTGCATCACAAGCATTACCCGAATTCCTTCCTGATGATATTCTTGATGCTTTGGAAGACAAGGAACCAAAGGGTAAGCACTTGAAAGCCGAAGAATTAGATGAAATGAGTAAGAAATTATTACGTCAAAAGATGAAGGAAGAAAAATTACGTAAAATAAAGGAAGCTAGAACTGGTTCAGTAAGGAAAGGTCCACTTAGTGTTCAAGTTCAATCTTTCAATGTGCATAAGAAGCTGGTTCCAAGAGCTGAAACCAGAATTATTGATACCAGGGAACAATGGTTGAGCCGTAAGTCCTTGAACAAGAAATAAATAATTCAATCAAAACATAGAAATCCCTTTTTAACATGAACCTAATGAGATTGTTTGTTACGTGAACAGCATTAATATTGTTGACCACTTATAAATTATTATTGACTGAGACCTTTCTTAAATCATTACCAGTCACAACAAACCAATCCTACAAATAACAACTTGCAAACTTACACACTACGTTTGTCTGTATAATCTGTAATAGTCATTTATAAATACACATCACTAAATAGCCACTTTTTGACCGTAACCAATATTCCATTGATTCATATCCACTTGCCAGCCTTTCCAGGCCATTAATCTTTCTCTGAAATCACCTACCTCTTGAATACTAAGGTCTTGCTTAGAAGCTGAAGCAAAATCATTATTGGTGATGATAGGTTTAGCTGGAGTAGCAATCTTAGGTGGTTCTTCTTTTTGCGGTTGAGTGTTGAATGAGCCAGGGAATGATCCGGATTTATATTGATCCACCTGTTGTTGTAATTCTGCTATAGTATCATTCAAATCCATTTTAGATAATTTCAAATCGGTGTTTTCATCTCTCAATTTCTTAATGGTGTTGGTTTGTTGTTCAATGGTAGCTTTCAAAGCCTTGATTTCATCCAATAATTTAGTATCAGAACCAGAATCTTTCTCTGATTCAGCTTCTTTTGGTGATGAATCTAAGATAGGTTCAGCTTCTTGTTCTGGATTATGTGCTTCTTTTATTTCTTCTGCGACCGCTTCTGGATCTTCTTTCTTTTCTTCCTTTGGTCCTTCTTTGACTTCTGGTTTGGTTTCAGGTTCCTTAACTTCTTCCTTTTCGGTTTCAGGTTCCTTTGGTGATTCACTCTTGTACTCTGGTTCTGGAACTGGATCACTGTCCTTCACTTCTGGTTCGGGTTCATCCATTAATTCTTCTTCAAGCTTGGTATTAATATCGAATTCTTTGTTTGGAGTGTCTTCTTTAGCTTCTTCAGCAGCTGGTGCTGGAGTAACGTCTTTACTTTCAGCGGTATCTTCATCTTCAGTAGACTTCTTCTTGTTCTTCTTCTTTTTGTTCTTTTTCTTCTTCAATTCTTCGAACTTCTTTCTGGCAGCTTCAATTCTTTGCTCCTTAGACAATTCGGAGTCGGAGCCGTTATCTTCAACATCAATTTCTGGTTCTTTAGTGTCTGACATCTTACTTGTTGTTCATGTGGAGGTGCGGACAGATAAGTTGTATATGAATGATAAATAAAGTCGTGTGGACGCGAAAGAACCATTTGGCCGCAAAATGGAGACTAGGATATAAACATTTCTTGTGTCAGTTGATGAAGAACACCGTTTCTAAAGTCCCAACAGAGAGTAATAAAGCGACCCGAAAACAGCTAAGTACGAAGTTTTCACTTTTGGACTCACAATTCTTCTTTGCAAAATATTGTATAATATGAATGTAAATGATGTTTAGGTTGAAACCATTTTCTGGAGTGGACTGGGCAGTTACAAAGGCAATTGGATTAAAGGAATAGTTTATTACCATTTTTTAGCACCTGATAGAAGGAAAAGTTGATAATTCTGTCTTGTTAAATTATCTCTAAAGCCGCAACATCAAAGAATTTAACTCAAACCTTCACTCGTCCAACTCAGCTTATGTTCTTTTAGTTGAACAATTCCTTACAAGTTTATAAATTTTTTCACTTAAAGAACATATGAGGTTGGTCCATAACCTTTCGTAGGCGCCAATATAAATTGCATGTCTTCCATGGACAGCTCAAACTTAAATGACATGAAACCTTCATACTATTGCGAAGTAGACATGGACAACAAGAAAGAGGAAAGTCAGCTTCAGCACTGGTAGGACAACGAAGTAGGTAATTAAATCTTCAAAAATACGACTTCGTGGCCAAGTTGGCTAAGGCGTAAGACTGTTAATCTTAAGATCGTGAGTTCGACCCTCACCGAGGTCGTTTATTTTTTTGATTTTTTTTTAATGCTATAATGAACAAATTTAAGCCACTCATCACACAATCATCATTTCTTTTTCATGTGTCAATGAATAACCTTTCCTACATCCACTTGCATTACATTACAAACCAGTCAAAAAACTAGTATTTATAACATTTCACCATGACATTGACATATCAAACATTTCTAAAACCAAGCTAAATAAAAAAAAATATATAAAACAGATATTAAAACCATAACTCTAACCAATATATATATACTACAAGAGAATTAAATATTAACTGGACCCAGTCCAAAGCAACTTACTTCAACAAAAATAATCTAAACCAAAATGATATGTTGAAGTACCCGATACCTCCAATATTAAAAATGTTTTACCCAATATGAAAAAAATATACCTAGTGCATCACATGCAGTGACAAGCCTCGTATAACCAAATTATGCGAGGGGGACAAGACAATTATGGTTCAATTAGGATTATTTCATTGCTGCGGTTAATAGTGAGCATTTCGCAAACGCATAGTAATGCATAAATGTACACACTAAATCAATAAGCCAATCCAAAAAATTCAGAACCATAGGTCTAAAAAAAAAATATAATTGTGTATATCAATCATAAGCTAAATCCTTAAACCGAACTTTAGGACAGTAAGGACACATCATATGATCACAACGATGACAGGTAAATCTAGTGGGGACTTTTAATCTTATTGATTCTGCAGGACCAATGGTTTCGGGTATATCGCTTTCAAATGAACTTGTAGACGGTACGACTGGTTGAGTAGTATAATTGGCCTCATTATGATGATTTAAAGTATGATTGTAAATGACTTGACTGTAATGTTTTAATGATTGGAGTAAATATTCATTAAGGGAAGGGGGAGATGAAGAAGATTTTGAAGAGTCAATCGAAGGTCTAGGGTCTGAGGGAGTTTGATCTCTATAAATGATCGAACCATAACTTTGCCCACAAGAACAACAATACCACTGACATATTTGGTTATCACTATATGTCAGATGACCCTTTACTGATACACTTTCAACATTATAATTCATGGAGAAACCCAAACATCACTATTATTCAAAAGAGAAAAAAAATTTAAAGTGGGATATATGGCTTCATATATATAATACACTTTATTTACTATATAATTTTTAGTCTACGAGCCTAGGACATTGATCTAGATGCACCTTTTGTTCTAGAACGGTTGTGATGCGAAAAAAAGCATACCTAGAACAGGGTTGCTGTACCGAGAAATTCGATCTAGGCGAGTTAATCCAGAGGCGGCTATTAACTCACATACTTAATTGGGAACCGGTGGCAACTTTAGAGTTGGTATTTTACTATTACTAACTATTCTTTTTTGAACTATATCAAGTAAGGTAATTGGTACTTGTAACATATACGGGTAAATTGTCCAGGAACCCGTGGAAAAAACGAGAAACGAGTATACCCCAAGAATCCCTACATGGGGCGAGCATTCACCTGTCTAGTACTTATTGTTTAACATATTATAAAAAAAAAAAAAAAAAAGGAATGCGCCTTTTGTCTCCTACCATCTTTGGATGAGAATACTACATTATTCCTCGTAAAATAAGGGTCGTAAGGCAAGGGCGACCCCGCTTCACCTTCTCCCACACTTCGATCGAACAAAAAGGTCCAGGCCAACCCACAAATGGACTATAGTTAATGGCCCCTACCCTTAATCATCTTAAAAGTGTTAGTGGAGTTGGAAGATGGTGGAGAAGGGTAGAATGTATTGAATGATATTTTTCTTAAATCTCATACCCATGATGCACTATCTTTTTTTATCACTCTTGCAGTAAACTATTTTTAACCTTTTGATATATATATATATTTAACTTATATTTACACTCCCTCCTTAAATACAACAAAAAAGATTTTGGTTTCAAACCATGGTCTGACAGGTGTAAAGTTCCATAACAAGAATTTGCTTAAACACTTGGGAACCAAGCAGGGACTCCCCAAATAAGGAAACAAGCGGTATTTTTGCGCCTTGCCAAGTACAAATAAAGGTACCTTTTGAAGAATAAAAAAGATGCGATTATGTAAGCTATCACCACAACTAAAAGTCCACGTTCAACGCAGGTTACAGAGACGATCAGCGGTGTTATCGGCTATTTATAAAAACTTAAAGGTACAAACACCCCAGAAAACTAACGAGCAAACATAACTGAATGATAAGTATGTATGTGGTTAAATGAGTTTAAAACTCAAAACTTAAACTTAACTAGTTACAATAATAATCTGAGTAATTCAATTTTATTCTTTGATTAGTTTTTATCTATCGTAAATATGTGCCCAGTTCCAATTAGTTGTGAAGTAGATGTATTTATCCAACGATCGTTATGAATGAATTCGGAAGGTTGCGATAAAGATGGAGGAGTCAGCTAACTAGGTTTATGACACAAAGTATTATTCAAAGACATACTGCTAGATAATAATAGAAGTACGCTTATGGGTAATGGAATAGGAACTGATTAAGTTAGTGATTATGTACCTGTATTGGGAAATACGAATGCACTAATAGAATAATATCGGCTAATAATAAGATTTCAGAAAAAAAAAAAAAAAAAAAAACAATCACTCAATAAAAAGTAGATGTGAATCTGTACAAGAGTGATAATGTTCAAAATATAACGACTGGTGATGCGGCTGCAGCAGGTTTCAAAATTCATTTGAAGCCTCCATATTCTTTCAGCGTATATGTGTTGTCTACTAACCAAGGATATAAAACCCTGAAATTTCCCGCACCAGCGCTATAACTTCAAACCACTAATTGCCTGAGAAATTAGATTGCAAAATTGCAACCTGTAAAATTTTAGAATCAATGGAACATCAGTGGAATAACTCCTAGACGTTTAAACCCACAATATACGTTGGTTGTTATTTCTATAAAAATAATCCTTATTATTATTACTACGATTTCTTCAATAGTACAATATGTACATTATATTCATTATTCATATTGCGTGACGTTTTTTATATTTATATGTATATATTAACCTGTCAGGAAACTTTTGATAACACCAATTATTTTATAGCCTTTAAAAAATCAAACAAAGGCAAAACCCAATAACATCCTTTCGAAATGAGGAGCTCCATTAATTGTTTCGAATGAGATTAACCACTTCACTGATTACTTTTTTTAAAAAAAAACAAAAAATTAATTCCTGATTCAACTTTAATTATGCTTTCTGGTATGCAATGTTTAACTAGATGATTGGTATTTTTTTACATCTACCAACTCTCCAGTCTTTCTGTCTACAACTCTTGAAAAATATTTCCAAGGAAGCTTTCCGTCACTGTCACCTTTTGTCAATATCACATCGTTTGCACTCTTGTAGAATTCAATTCCATCTTTCATACTCTTCTTCACATCTACAAAGATAAGACAATTGGCATTGAATCTAATACCAGAAATATTCTTGAGCTTTTCGCCATTACTCGTAAAATGAATATGGTTTCTGTTCATTTTACTTAATCCGCCTGATTGATAGATTAAAGCTAGTTTATTGTAGTAGGTACCATGGAAAATCTCATCTGGAATGGTACTTTCATCTAATAAAGTCAAGTTTGTTTCAGCCACTGATTGAATGGAATGACCTTGATTAGCACATATGTAATCGCCTTTAATGGAAAATCTTTGCTTATCATTATTGGCCACAATCCTTTGAAGATCTTCTAATGTTGCCCTATTGCTCTTAAGCCGTTGATGTTGAAGTATGTCACTAATCTTTATGTATCCATCTGCATCTATTTTGAGCTTTTCTTTAATGGCACCATGACGAAGAAGATAAGAAAGTGCCTTACTAATGATCACATCTCTCTTTGCAGGGTTAGGTGCAGACATCGTAACAATAATATACGAGTGTTTAGTTAGGATAACTGATTGTTCTAGGCAAACCCTAATGATTCGATGGTTTGATATATAAACGAGGCTGTTGGTTTTGTGTCAGTGTATGAAACTGACTCATACCCTAATGACTTAAGTTTTTAGTGAGTCATTTTAGTTTTGAGAATTTAGTGGTATGATCACAGCCGACAGATGCTACTACTATTGTCATAGAAGAGAATGTTATTTGAAGCAAAGGATTAAACCTGCATTAGTTAGCTAATTTTCAGTTGTTACGGGGGCAATGGTTCAATAAACTTATCATCAACCAAAACTGAAGCGATATGTAATAAAGGTTAAACTATAATTGTAGTGGGGTCTTATTTGTTAGGGAAAAAAATAACTACATGGCAGATAAGCCTTCGGATTTAATAATTGAATTTTTAATTCCCTCTCAGTATCATCAGTTACATTATGTTTATCCTACTTCTTTGTAAACAAAATTGCAACCAGTTTTTCAGTGGGTTGCAAAAGCCACAATGTCGATCAATTATTATTATCAGTACTTGTGAAAGATGTTCAGTGATGTAATTAAAATATTATACATGGTAAATCAATTTCAAGGATTGACGTTAAAGTAACGGTGTCCTGCTTACAAATAATGATTGCATATCTTTGGTAAGCCGTTTCACGATCTACAACTTTATGGACCATTTTTTGATGTTTTATTTTTGGCTAATATTGAATTTCTATGAGATGTGAAATCTATCATAATTAGGATCTGCAAAACAATTATGTTGGTTAGTAATCCAAAATTTCAATAGCCATAAAATACCACGTTTATAGGTATGGGTGATTAATAATCACTTATATTACTGTGATTCGGTAAATCTTTATTACAATATCGATATTTACATTCATTTTCAAAGGGATTAGTTAATCTTATCATTAATTACTCTCTATCCATGAAAAAGATTCCTAATTTGTAAACTTAGGTCCGTCTACTGGTTCATTTCTCAGTCCACATTTCGTGTCTCATTAGATCCTATATACATGATTACCCCAATAGAACCATCTTCTTCTTATGTTTGTCTAGCTCACTATGAAAGTTTGCCCTTGTCTTTGTCAATATGCTAGCTTTGAATTTAACTGCACTTCTTGGCCTTAGCACCAGCTAATGATCCCATGTTGACCTTTCCGGCTTGTTTGATGGTTTCGTTGTCACCCAACTCGGTTTTATCATGGAAATTTAAGTAGTAACTACCGTCCTTTTCTTGTCTTTGACCTTGAACAATGTTTTTGATTAAGAAAGTGCTGACTTCATTCAATTTTTTGATTTCTTCACTGATTTGTTCAGCATCTTGAAGAGCCTTGTGCTTTTCAAAACCTTGCTTGATTTGTAATCTGGCAGCATTCATAACTGGAGCATCGTTTTTGAATGCAAGAGCAGTAGCTCTTAATGCATGTCTATAAGCAGAGATGGCAGAAGTTGACATTTGATTTCACTGTATATACCTATTGGTACAAATTTTAGATACTAAGATTGGTTGCATCTTGTGAGGTTTTGCAGTTTACAGATTTTTACAGTTTATAGCGTCACCACTTTTTGATGAGATACTGAGAACAGGGTTTACCACCACCACAAGAGACTAGGTGCGGCTTTACCAGGTGTAGGTAAATCAAAGAATGTCATCAATACTGGTATACGACGGTTTACGATACTTAAAGTGATAATCGGCTAACTTATTTTTTGAACTACCATAATAATTCGTAAATTCATATAATTAATCGGCCGTTAACACATTTTGAACAACTTGTAAATCCCTTCAACGGTGGTTATTTTATCTACCCTTTCACTATTTTCTACATTCACTACAAAAAAAGTAGAACCATAATAATTGTAACTTTAATTCTTCATGAAAATTAACTTACTTAATGAAATTCTTTTACATATACGAACAACCAATAACTTCGCACTGATTATAATCAAAAGAAATAATAATTGCTTTTAGCACTAAGTGGTTGTGAATTCTGGTGGTATTAATTTCGATTGTTAAAATCAGCAGGTTTCTTCTATTGTGAATAAAATGCTCTTTTCTTCTTTTTAGTTGCATACTCCTCAATTGGAAAGTACTTTTCGATTTTCACTTTTAGTATTCGCTACATTGTTCTATAGTTCCTTTTTTTTTGTTTGGTTCTCTTTTTAGATTTTTATGCTCTATATTATTGCAATGATTAATACCTTATTTCCTATCTATATAACTACAACCCTGTATAGAACTAGAAGCAATGTTCTTCGACACGGCTTCTAGATTAGATGATTAACTTCTCAATAGAGTAATTAGGGATCTTCTTTGAGATGATAGGATTATCTAATAATCTTCTGTTAGAAGTGTTATTGTTAATAGTTAAAATGGATTCTAATTGGGAGTTGTGGTGAGTAGAAATAATATCATCCTTAGACTTCTTCTTCTTGGAAGTTCTCTTTGGTGTATCAATTGGAGCATTCATTAATAATGCTTGGTTAGTTAAGGTTAAGTTATAACTGTTATCCACTAAAGCAGAAACCTTACTTTCAATCAATCCACTTAATGATTCAATAGTACTGATAGACCAGTTGAATAATCCACCAACATCAATAACTAATTCAATAAAGTACCAGCTATTGTTGTTGTGTTTAACCTTCAATAATCTGTTTAAAAGAGTATCTAAATTAACATTATCAGAATCACTCTTATCTTGGTTTTCGATTAATTCTTTGAACTTATTAGTGATATCATGAACAGAGAATTCTCCAATGATTCTATTAATCAAATCTTCAAAGATTTGTCCATTGGTATCATCCAGTTCTTCTTGGTATTTGTGATTTAATAATTGTGATAACAATTCACTTACTGATAAGTTAGGACAGGTCATAATAGCTTGTCTTAAACAGATAGTTTGGTTGGTTTGATCCAATAATCTTAATAATCCATTGGTGTATTCAATTGGGAAAATAGGATTAGTTAATAAATAGATCAAAGTATATTCAGGAATAAAATCATTAGATATGAAATGAACATGACCAGAAGTTTCATCAATACTGAAAATTAATCCTAAAACTTTTTGAATGAAATTGCAATCAATAGTTCTATCATTTTCGATATCAAATTCTTGGAAATTGAATACTTTATTATTTTTAACTTTCTTGAGACCAGTTTTGATAGAAGTCCAAGATTCACCCTTTAAGTATGGAACTAAAATTCTTTCCCATTGGTTAACATCACCACCTTTAGTAGCAATTTCTGATAATTTGACGTAGATTTCATTTAATTCGTTAGTTAAATCATTTAATGGGGATTCAATATCTTCTTCCATTAAGTTGACTAAACCTTGGAATGATTGTTCTTGGCCCTTTTCGATACTCTTACCCAAACATTCATTCAATTTACTTAAACCAACATTCATGTTAATTATGTTCAAGTCAACATTGTTTTCTTTAACCTTAGAGTTTAAGTAAGAAACCATAGTTCTAGAAGTTCTTAAGGAGTTACCTTTAACGGAAACGACTTGGTTAACCAATACCTTATCAGTAGAAGTTTCAGATTCAAAAGTATCAAGCAAACTTTCATATTTGAAATTAACGAGATGAATCTTATTGTTAACTGATAAAACTAATCTTTCAGGACTAGGAGAGTATAATGCGATGGTAGCATCTTCAGTTAATAAAGAAGAAATACTAATGCTTTTAATGATGGAGAAATTAACAATTGAAACACTTTCAATCAGTTTAGAATGAGTGTTTAATTGATATATATGACCTGAATTGTAGGTGAATTTCAAGGAACCATTGTTTTGCTTTGGAATTATTTTCAGGTTGATTTCAAAAAGATTGGTTTGGAAATTAAGTGATATTAATTTATATTGAATGTTTTCTTTAGATTCAAATACCATTAAAAGTAATTCTTTGTTACCACCAGCTTGAATGGCATTACTTATATCAATATCATCAATAAATTCATGGTAGACTAAAGTTTCCTTTTCAGAGGTGACATGGTTGTATGATTTAGATGTTTGCTTTAATTCACCTTCTTCTTCTTTGACTAATTCTATGTTACCATTTTCATAAAGAATCAAGATTAAAGAGCCTCCATTGAAAAATTTAACTCCTTGGATTTTATTGTTAACTTTAAGTTCAGTAGTCTTTACTTTATTTTGGCCATCTTCACTACCTTCTACTTTATCACCTCTTTCTAATAACATAAGCTTATGCTTCTTACGGTCAGTTATACCTATGGCATATAATTTGGTATCGTTTTCAGTTTCAACAACATCCATACAGTCGACTAAACTAGTAGGACTTAAGGCATAAGACCATATTAACTTAGGAGTTGGTTTAATTATGTAACTGGAGATGATAGACTTAGAAATACCAATGTCAATAACGATAGAATCAATGGAATTGATTTTTGGAATCACCACCTTGGACGAAAGGGGAAGGTCTGGAATTCTTGGAAGAGTAAGGAGCGGGTACAGCTCCTCGAAGGATGGTTTGGTGGAATCCATGATGCTGATGATGGTGTAGATGGTAGATGGATCGAAAAATTTGTAGATGGCATCGCAGTGAAAAGTCACGTGAAAGATGGGGGACGATGAGTACTCTATAGAATAGTAAGAGACACTAGACGAAGGAAGGAAAAGGATTCCAAGGAGCATAAAAGAAAGAGGATTTCGAGTAATATCATTTGCTACTATTGGATAGTCTAGTTATCTAGAGGCTTTCTGTCAAAGTGGCAGGATTAGGTGATATTTTTGGTGTTTTTGGCATTATATGAACGGTTTTGTGGTGCGAACCAGATAAGCCTATATATGTCAAGTATGAACCAACGAAAACAAATTGAAAGGCCATATTTGTATTGTTCTTATTGTTCAAGTAGAGTGAAGACTAGAACTAGTTCTAGAATATTGAATTAATTAAACCTCTCAAAAAGTTCTAGGTCATAAAGGCTGAATTATTCATTTTGCATAGATAACCATTGGTCTCATATATTGCGAAATATAATTACAAGAGGCTTACTGTCAAAATGCTATGGGATTGAATTATTAATGATGTAGAAAGTATGTTTAACATTTATAAGTTTTTGTGATTTTACATATTTCTGCATTAAGTAACAGATTTTGAGTGGTTGATAATTTTTCATAAATTTTGTATAATTTCCAAAAACTTCAAAACTACACTTTTTGACAAGGTCATACTAATTATTTTAACAGCCAAAGTACTTTAACCCTTAAGCAGATACCGAAGAGGCTCTATTTCGGTGTGATGACTTATAAAAGAGGCTCACTGTTCCCCTTAAAGAGGCTGGGTAACTCAAGGGGGATTGTCACAGCCAATGATGACTGATGCATAATCAGGAATTAAAATGAGCATGCACTTAATAAGCCTTGTTAAAGGTGAGCACGAGCATTAATTAGATGCAATGAAATATATAGTACATAACGTGATTCAGGTGTAATTTTTGGGATCTTTATTTTTTTGTTTCTTTTCTTAATCACCTTAACTCTAATTATGAGTTACTCCTGGTGATTTGTGCAGTTTTCCACCTAGTTATTGTCGGAAATTTTAGATTACTTGGCAATGAAACTTCGGGAAAACAGTTCGGCTGATTGTTAAATGCGCCAATATTTCCGTTCCACGGTTACTAAGAACTTCCATCACTAATACAATCTAAGCCTGTCTGGTCTCGCCTGAAAGAGGCTTTTCACTACATGGACCACCTATACGTCAATAGGTTTGAGGTGGTTCGCCTCAGCGAAGTTTATAGTAGATAGTTTTGGATAAGACCAAAAATACTAGGACACGAGCGTGGTGAGCTCGGTCTTATCTTAGATCAATCCAGTATTTTTTATGTAGGGAAATTAGCGTATACCGTAGTAACAAAGAAGTGACTCAAATGTAGGGGATAGGAGAATATCGGTAGAACATTCCCCCTAGTTATTCCTATGACGTAGCTTGGGTTATGTAATCATAAAGTAAGTTGGTTTGTTTTAATTTAACAAGGTTTCACAACAGGTTTCACCTTCCAGATTGAGGCAGTGATCGTACATTTATTATACGATTATGAATACGATTTTCTAGTAGTCTTGATGAAATCCAGTTATAATAATTTGGTAGTAAACAACTATACGTGCGATTGACCTTAATGATTAATTGTAAATTGATTTTGCAATTGTCTGATATGATCTTTTGATTTACTAAATTTACGAACTTACAAAATAATTTTATCAAAAAAACTCTCTCTTATATTTGCCAAATAATGGCTCTCTAATGTACATCTCTATAAATTTAAATATTTCTAAACGGTTTGTAAGAATTCTTCGTTAGCGTAGTGGTAGTCGCTAACAACAACCTTGAATTCATCGGTTTCTGGGTTGTAAGATTCGATCTTGAAGGATGATAAGTCATCGACGACAATGTCAGCACCGGACTTTCTGACCTTTTCTGGGTCATAAGTAGAACAGATACCGACAATAAAGGCGCCTGCACCTTTACCGGCAGTGATACCAGCAGGGGCATCTTCAAAAACGACAACCTTCTTGTTTGGATTTTGGTAACCTAAGGTATCTCTAGCGGCTTGGTAACCTTGAGGATGTGGCTTACCCTTAGTAACCTTTTCAGCAGTGATGAAAACATCTGGCTTTTCAATAGTTAATAACTTTAACCATTTAGTAGCTAATGGTAAAGTACCAGAAGTAACAATAGCCCATCTTTGTTGACCATTGTCAGTTTCTTCCTTAGAGAATTTGTCAAAAGACTTGACTAATTCAACGGCACCGGCAATTGGCTTAGCGTGTTGACCGTAAGAGTCTGGAATATCACCTTCCCATTGAGTGACTTGTTCTTCAATGGCATCTTCTGGAGACCATTTTGCAATCACATCGAAGGTACGACAACCGTGAGAAGTTCTAATGATTTCTTCAGGGTTGACATGAGGTCTGGTCTTACCGAAATCTCTCCAGAATTCAGAAATAGCACCAGTAGAGTTAACGAGAGTACCGTCACAATCGAATAAGGCGGCGTTAACGTGGAAGACAGCTGGTTGTTTAGTGATAGTCATTGTGAATTTAATATGTTATTGATTGATAATGGAAAGAAGAGAAGAGTTTACAGGATTTGCCTGGGTTTATATAGACTTATGATGAAGAAAAAGAAACAGATCGGTACCCCCGAAACAGAAATGCATAAATGTTGCAACTGTTCATACTAATGAGCCAGTGTGTAGGAACATTAGACGCATTTGGTTATCATCAGATGGCGTCCTGCAGGGTGGCGCGTATTGTTGAGATAATTGGGAAAAGAAACGATAGTCTTTTTTATGTGATGGGCATGGTTAAGAGAGGGGGGCGTGAGACTCGAACTTGGGAAAAATAGGAATAAGAAACTATGAAATAAGTTAATAGGTAACGTTATAGATATCAGAATTTTTCGGGGATAACGAGAGGATCGATAGCAAATTTTGATTAGGGGGTGTGTTAGCCCCCTGAAGACCCCAACTACCGTTTCTGGGTGGTACCACGGGTATCTCACGTGTTTCATTAGGTTCGGACTAGTTCAGTCCAGACGGCGATATTCGGAATGAATTTTTTTTTGTGCACGCCCTCAATACGTCATAGTGAGGTACAATAATGATTGTGTAATAATGCTCACGTGGATTGATTCGAGCGATGACGTCAATGACTTTTGTGTAAGAAATAGACCGTTATATGATATCATGTTTCACCTGAAGATGAAAAAATCAATACAGCACAAACAGGTTGTCAGCCAACACAAAGGCGAAAAAGAACCGAGAAGGCTCTAGAAATCACCAATTAGGAAAATTTGGTATCGATACTGTCGTTAACTAACCGGGTCTGGACCGTTGTTAGTCGAAGAGAATCTTCTATTTCTTCCGAAGAGTATCAACTACATTCTCTCCTGCCCCTCTGTCTTGTCTTGGCCCCTCCTACAGTTTACATCCCGGTTTATGCCCCCCCCTCTAAAGCCCCTCAACGGCTGTCACTATTTCTGACACCAATAATGCTATTCTTGGCCCCACTAACCAAGACATAAATATTTTAACTCTAAATCGAGCCATTCAATCCTAACACAGTGCCACTAATAAGTGGTTATCAGGTAGAAGTGTTTACCAATAGATATGTTTCAATTACGACGCGGTAATTTTTGATTAACCTCCAATTTCTACCTCCGTCATAGTGCATGAATACCTTTTTTTTTTAAATTGAATATTGCCGGTGCTACACTGGAATCATCAAAGCCAACAACGAAACAAACTATTTTAGGTAATTAACTCCATTTACGCTTTCAGGGCTACACTATTGCATCAATACAATGTTTATGGCCTTCGACGTAGACACTTGGCGTTTGGTGTTTGGGACCAATTCCATTTGTTAAAACATTCATAACTATTCATAACCTTTTAATATGATCAGATCATATGATATTTGGTATAAAGAAGATAGAGGGGAATAGTTCGGTCAAAAGGCCTGTTACGTCATTAGGGGGCTAAATATAATGGATTAACGGGTAGTATAGTAGCTAGCTAAGTTTAGTAAAATTAGGGGTTTTGTAGTCAGGGGGTAATCTAGCTAATTTTTTTTTAGACCTTTTTCTATACCCAGTTAATTTAGAAACAAGTGAAGATTTCAGGTGATTTCGGGATCATGTGATTTAGCTAACTCACACTTACTTTAAACTCACACAGATCAAATCATAAGAAGAGATGTCGAAAAAGAAAAGAGTCGTTTGTCGCGTCTCTCCTGCGCGACACCAACGCGACATCAATGGCAAATCTACTCTTAAGATGATCATCAAATAATTAAAGTCCGATAGGTGAATTGATTGTTAATAGATGGATACCCCCGAATATGTAATTAATATCCCCTCGGAGGACGAGGCAGATGAAGTCGAAATCGTCGAATTTAGAGAACAAACGAACAAGCTATTGGAGAATCCACAGCAAGAGTCTCTGAGTCTTCATACTACCAAGAAGTTGACTGATATCCAATGTCCTATCTGTTTCGACAATATAGAGAAGGCAACTACCACTTCATGTGGACATGTTTTCTGTCTTGAATGTATTCTGCAAAGTATATCAAGTTCCCATGCCCGTGGTCAAGTAAGAGGCAGAAGAGGTACAGGGTTATGTCCCCTTTGTAGAAAGTCAGTTACCTTCAAAGATACCGTATTATTAAGAATGAAGAAAGTGGCAATGATACAGAAACCAGAATTACCCCCAATTGTCAATGAAGATACCATCCAAATAGGTGGAAGGGATCCAGAGGATGAAATAGATACCAATACACATGAGAATCAACAAGACAAAAAGGAGGAGAAGAATGGCAAGACTGCTGGAGATATAGTAGATAAGGATAAAGCAGGAGAAACTGTTACAGAAGCATCAAATGAAGAAAAGAAGTATGATAGCGACGATGATGAAGGTCCTAGAAAGAAAAGAAAGGTCGATTGATAGGGACGTAATACGATCAAATCATCATTATTTTAGCTATCAACACATTTAACACACCTCTTTTGAGGTTTCAAAATTGCATTTAAGGGTCAATGACACCAATATATTCATTTATTGGAGTTATTCAATGAAAAATATAAATGACCTACCATTCCATCAGGTAATGGAATATTCATATAGTATAACTATTCAGGAGTTCAAAAATATACATTATTGCATTTATTTACATTAACACATATTGCTATGTCAAATTCTCGTAGTACTTCACTATATAACATGCTCACTACATTGTAAACTACAATTTTTTATTAGTCTTTTGTTTATTTAGCATCTACCGTAATACATAGACTTAACTCGATCACAAGTATAAGCCTTCAAGATTTTCTTCAATCTTGTTCTTAAGAACTCTTTCCTTAGCTTGCTTGAAATCTTCAGCCTTGACTTGCATTCTTCTTTCTCTTAAAGCCAACAAACCAGCTTCAGTACATAATGCCTTAATATCAGCTCCTGATAATTCGTCCTTACTAGTGACCAATTCATCTAAATTGACATCTTCAGCTAAGTTCATCTTAGATGTATGAATAGTTAAAATCTTCTTCTTGGTATTTGAGTCTGGGTTTTCGAATAAAATCTTACGATCTATTCTACCTGGTCTAATCAAAGCAGGATCTAAAGATTCAATCTTATTGGTTGCCATAATGACCTTGATATCACCTCTATCATCGAAACCATCTAATTGATTCAAAAGTTCCAACATAGTTCTTTGAATTTCTCTTTCACCACCAGAGGATGATTCATATCTCTTAGTACCAATGGCATCAATTTCATCAATAAAGACAATGGATGGAGCATGTTCGGCTGCTATTTGGAAAAGTTGTCTCACCAATCTTGGACCATCACCCAAGTACTTTTGAATCAATTCGGAACCCACAATTCTTAAGAAAGTAGCACTGGTTTGATTGGCAACTGCCTTGGCTAATAATGTTTTACCAGTACCTGGAGCACCATATAATATAACACCCTTTGGCGGTTTAATACCCATTTCTTCATATAATTCAGGATGTGTTAATGGTAATTCAACGGCTTCTTTAATTTCTTGTATTTGAGATTCTAAACCACCAATGTCTGCATAAGATTCAGTTGGAGACTTATCAAGTTTCATGACAGATACCATTGGATCAGCATCGTCTTGTAATACACCTACCACAGAAACAGTCTTATGATGCAAAAGAACAGAACATCCAGGTTCTAATAATCCTTTATCAACAAAGGACATGATACTTACGTAGTATTCAGATCCAGCAGTACTTGATACAATAGCATGATCATCATCAATGATTTCTTCTAAAGTACCAATTGACATAGGATATCCTCTCAATTCATCGACCTTTTCTCTTTCTTCAACTTGTTTAGCTTCTGTTGGTTGGAAGTTTTCTTGATTAGTGACAAATTCTTCTTCTAATAACAAATGATCTTTAATTCTTTCCAACTTTAATAATCTTAATTTGGATCTAGTATTAGGATAAACAGTAGGTAACTTGACAGCAGTGTCTGGTCCCTTTCTTCTCTTCTTACCGAATTTGGACTCCACTGGTGGTTCATACTTTGGCTTTTCTTTCTTCTTGTCATCTTTCTTTCTGTTCAAATTGTCGCCGCCTGGCATTCCAGATGGACCTTGACCCTGATTATGTTAGTAATTGCAATTGAAGGTTGAAATGGGAATCCAATCGTACGATGCGATTGATACCTCATGGATATAGCTCTGATTTACATACCATTTTTAATGTTTGTTGTAGTGATGTATTGAATTACAGTTCTAGTTGGTTCGCCACCGATATATCGATATCCGCGAGAGAGGTCACGTGATAGAAGGTGGGGTGGAGCTAACCACATACGGTGGCCAGATGATAAAAGGTGAAGAAGAAGTTATAGAAGGAGGAATGTAAACTACTGAGCTTATGGTAGTATTAGTTTATACATAACTCGTCTATATATATGTTCATATGGTTTTCAATTGGTTATAGCATTGAATTCTATTGATTGTGTGAAGAGAGCAAGTTGTTACTTCTAGTGATAATTAAAGTCACTAAGGCAAATATTGAGGGAATGCAATACTCGAGACGCAACTATTGTATAATAGTGATTACTGTATAGAATTTATGTTGTGTTGGAGCAAAGGTGGAGCAAAGGAAAGTATTCGATTTGGGTTGGTGAAGTGTATTACGTAATATATTGGTAATACATATAAGATCCAATTTATATACATTTTATAGCCCATCAAAGGAGAAGTATTTGTGATAAGAAACATACAATAGTCAAAAATTTAAAATTAGAGCTGTTAAATTGTATATGAAAGTTTTCATTTTGTTATTTTCATCATTTGAATCTAATTTAATGTGAATACGAATAAATATACACATTCCCTATGTGTCAAATATATCAAAAGAACTTCATATATTAACTCATAAATGCGTACAATGGTTGTATTAGCTAGTTTAAGCCAGATAACAGTACAAGAACCACTTTAATTGCATTAATTTAGATTGGGAAAAGTTAGTGGTAATGACTCACATATCTCTAACGCCGAAACTCTTTTGCAC
The DNA here is from genome assembly GCA_030568535.1 of Suhomyces anneliseae. NCBI lineage: Eukaryota > Fungi > Ascomycota > Pichiomycetes > Serinales > Debaryomycetaceae > Suhomyces > Suhomyces anneliseae. Next base: position 159,627 of record JAJMGB010000023.1, read on the forward strand.
ACACAAGCAAGGATATATGAGTCTAACAAGTGCCAAAAAAACCCTTATAATTTTGGTGACTATTTCATCTCCTTTTTCAATCTGATGCCGCATCTATGGCTCAAACTTTGAGTCACCTCGTAAATTTGAATTTATTTACGAATCACCGATGAGCTTAACTTAGTGTACACAAGAGGGGAACCACGAGCAAAATGTGGTGAGTAATAATTTAGTAATCTAGAGTTTAAGATATTATGAGACTAGGCTATATCATTGACTCATAGACATCCTCTTACCTATATATATATTTATATAAACAATCCCAATTTGGGTGTTGATCTGTTTGGTGTAGTGCGCTTGAAATTCCACTATTTCACTAATTATCCTGATCCGCATCACACATTTTTACATCACAGACCATAAAGGTGTTTATGCATCACAAGAAACTTGATTCGATTGCATTAGGTCAAGCGTATTCTACGCATACAGTATCAATTCATTGCATTCGTATATGCGCTCCCAAAAGACAAGGCTACGGGACAAGCCTTTCAATTCCATTAGTATCAACAAGAAGAAACAAGGCGGTGGAGCCAAACCAATCAGTACATTAACCAAAAGATCCGAAGATTCCAGTCCTGAGATACGAAAGGCCCAACAGTTACGGCAAGAACTAGAACAAAGCAATGGTAGAATCTTAGAGTCTCCTACCAATAGAAGTTTTAATGATGACGTAAGATCTCCCACACCTATAAGGAGACCAAGTGGTAGTAATAATACCAGTAGACCTAGTCACAAGAATGGCAATAATAGTACCACATCAAGTCCAAAGGCTTCTTCCAAGAAAGAGCCATTCAAATTCGAGCTCAGATCACTACTTTACGATAACAAACTCTACAAATCACTGGGAGCAGGAACTCTAATGTTCAATGTGGAAGAAAGCGAATCAATGTACTTCACCCTTAATAACAAGCTCATCTACGGCACATCTGTGATCAAGGAGATGATTCTCCAATTCTATTTCTGTGACTACGCCATACTAATAAGGTTAAAGGATGGAGAATTCATGTTGGGAAAGCATATGGGAAGAGATTCAGAGTTGAGGCAGTACATTCGTGATCATAACGATTGGAATATCGATACCACTGTCACCTTGGACAAAGAAAAATTGCATAAGTTTCTTAAGGCTAAGAAGAAAGAAAGAGAATCCAGTAATCCTCTAGATAATATCAGAAAAGTTTCACCAACAAGGATGTTTGAACCAGTTAGATCTACTCGTTCTATGACAAGAGAAAGTAATGGTTCATTAACCGAACCAATTAGCATTGATACTGGATTTGATGAAGATCTCCTGACCAGACCACGAGAAGTACCTAATTCGTTTTCACCTGATCTCAAACACAAATTCGATTCAAACAGATCATTCACCATAGGATACTCAGACTTTAAAACACTTTTCAATAATGAATGGATTAATGATTCTGTCATTGACTTTTTCATTGAATATGAAATTGACAAAGCATCTTATGGAAAACATATAATTGATCCTAAACTGATCTATGCATTCAACTCATTCTTCTTCACAAAATTAATTACCAGAGGCGAAGGAGAGGTAGATTATTATGGCAATGTCAAAAGATGGGTTAACAAATTGGACCTTTTGAGCTATCCTTACGTTGTGATGCCTATTAATGAAAATGCCCACTGGTATGTCTGTATTATAAGAGGTCTTCCTGGTCTCAAAGAACAACATGAAGAAAATGAAGCCATGAAACAAAAATTACAAGCTGCAATGCAAGTTCCTGATAGTCAAGATAAATTCGATAAATTTAATATTTCTGATGACAACATTGGCAGTGAAACTGATGATTCTCAAGAATCTATAAGCTCGGACTCTCAAGATGTTAAGAAGAAACAAGTGGATATATTTGTCCTTGATTCCCTTAGTCAAAGGCATTCTAATATCAGCTGGCCTTTGAAGAAGTTTATTATAGACTACAGTATGGATAAATATGGTATTGAAGTGACAAAACAACAAATTCGAGTTCAAACTGCTCGTGTTCCTAAACAAAATAACTTCAATGATTGTGGTATTCATGTGATCTACAACGTACGGAAATGGTTAAATAATATTCCAGAATGTGAAAAGATATGGCGAGGTTCTTCTCAAAAGCATGCAGTAAGAAACATGTTTATTGCAGAGGAAAGAAATGGAGTCAGAAACCAATTGAAGGACATTTTATTGAAGTTGCATAAGGAACAAGTAGTGGACGAAAAGAAAGGAAGTGAAGAAGACGAAGAAGATGACGATGATATTGAAGTGATAGAGTATATGGGCACTTCACAAACTCCTACACCAGCACCTGAAAAAGAAGTTGATGATTCACAGGAAAAACCATCAGTTACAGAAAGCAGTACAACAGCAAGTCCTGAAAACCAAGACGTCAATCCGGAGATTACCCAAGAATCCATAATATCTGAAAGTAGTGATCTCAAATCACCACCAAGAACACTTGATCCTAAAGCACAAATATTAGTAAATGAGTCCTTGAATAGAAAGTTTGCAGGGATTAAATTAAAGCCATATGTGGTTGAAATGTTCAATGAGATGTTCAATAAGAGGAACGTTGACATCTCTCCAGAAAAGCTTGAATTGATTAGTAAATTAGTCCAGAATATTAACATTCTTGAACCACAAAATCCACTGATTAAAGATTATTTAATTGACTTTGACAAGAAGTTCCAAAAATTAACACAGAAACTAGAGGATTCTCAAAGACCACGGAATCAACCATTCAAAATTGAACATAAACAAGATTCTTCATTCAATATTTCATCTGAAGAAGTTAGTGAAATTGTTGACGATAATTCTTCAGACCAAGTCACAATTCTTGAAGACTCAGATGAAATAAACCAAAGTGTGGATAGAGTATCCCAATTGCATATAACTAATCGTTCATTAAAGAGAGACAGTCCTATAAGTCTCCATAGTTCTCCTAGAGGAAGACAGGTTTTGGCCAATTTTAACCAAGAAAATAGGTTGAGTGACAAGTCGAAAGGACTTGATGGATCACCTGGAATCACATTGATCCATGAGAGCAATCCTCCTTCTCCTTCACCTAGATCTCCCTCAAAGAGAAGAAAAATCAATTGAATGATCGAACATAATTTCTAGTTAGTAAAAGATAAGATAAAGAGGCTTTTTAGAGTCTGATAAAGGGTAACTGGTAATCGTAACGGAAGCTTATCATCACATAAGCAAGAAGTGAGTATTAATGATAAGTATGAATTTTATCCAGTTAGCCATAATGAACCTTGCATTTATAGAATAAACATAGCATATAATCAGTGTAGATTCGTTTTGGTTCATTTCGAGTACCTTGAATAACTCTCGCTAGAACAGGTGGTGCTGGGGTCAGTATAATCAACAAACCAGGCTTAGGTGTAGTTTCACTTGGCCAAGCCTTTTTTGTCGTCATTATTACTTGATAGACACTTTATACTGTTTCTATATGTTCCAACTGTCAGTCTCAAACTGGCGTTGTTATATCTATCGCTGGCAGTACCACCATTTTATCAGTCTCGCTAATTTCTCCCTAAGCGCGATTTCACTACAGCCCAACTCACCATCCCAACACACCTAAGCACAGGGAATACAGGGAAGAAACCACTTCTAGACTAAGCAAGAAACTTACCTCTTTTCACATTGGATTTTCATCGGATTTGTCAATTTCACTAATCTTCTAAATTTGTCAGATTCTTCACCACCTCAAATTGTTTCAGGTTTTGCCAAACCTCACTAACTCGCTTATTCTGTTTGTTGGCGTTTTTCGCGCCCCATATTTTACTTTCAGATCAAACAACAAACACTCTTCTCATGTCTGGATCATCGGCGGCTTCACCAAACACTCCAAACGGCAATCCTCAAGCGGACCGTTTGGATGATGATGTTAACAAGAACAGACTTTCATTTGAGTTTTCTGATTCTGTTTCCACCATTTCAATCTTTAGACAATATGAAACATATTCGTCTCCTCAAATGAATGAAGCTTCAGATCTCTTTACACTTAATGCCAATGGATCAGAAGTGATTCAAGGAAAGTTGGAAGAAGTCTTGGCCTCAAAGGGTGAAAATCCAACCTATCAATTTTGGAAAACAGTGGTGGAAGATTACAAACAATTTGTTACCAAAGCTAAGACTCCTGAATTGGAAAATAGAGTGATCGAAGGAATTCCTGAAGATTTAAGAGCATTGGTCTATTTCAAGGTATTACAAATCAGATACAGATTCAATAACAAGGAAAGTTATCAAAATTTGGTTAAAAAAGCCAAATTATCCACTAGTAATAAGACAGAAGAAAGTTATATTGAAAGATTGGATATTGATGGAAACCTTAAAGATGTACTTAAAACATTCAATTACTATATCAATGAAGTGGTGGGATCAGCCTCAAGACTTGAAATTGAAGGTCCAAACTCTGCCACTCCTACTGAAGGTGTGGAAAAGTTACCACCTAATAGTTTTGTTATCCATGTTACCAAATTACTTGAAAACCTTTCAGGGTTAGACAATCAAGAAACCTTATTTCTTTTATTAAAGTTAAACAAACTCTTTACAAATATGATTAAGGATGAATTTTTCTACAAAACAAACCGGGCTTTAGAAGATTTGGTTCCTCTGCTGTTCAATCACATAACTACTCAAGGAATTAACCCTGTGATCTTGTACAAGTCCGTATTATTCAATTTTTTCGACACTAAGATCCAGGATAATCAGGTATTATTGAAGATTTTGGATTTCGTTATTATTGAAGGGTTTGATTTTGTATTAAGATTGATTATTTGGGCTTTCCAACAAAATAAAGAAAAGATCGAGCTGTTAAATGGAGATGAATTGAATGAATATATTAATTCCAAGGAATTCTTTGCTCTTGATTTCCAATGGGATCAAATTCTCAATGAACATCCAGAAATTATCAAACATGAAAATGAATTCCATTTGATTCATGCCAACTCATTAAATAATAATGATAATGAATTAAGAAACTTGAAGGAAGTTAATGATGATTTAGTCATTAAAGTAAATGAAATTAATCATCAATTAGACAACTTACAAACTACACATGGAGAAATCTTGGAACAAAGTGAAACATTCGATGTTCAACTCAATGAAGCATTGGACAAGAATGAACAATTGACCCAATTGAAAGAAGAACTTCAAGCCAAATATGAAGGTTTGACCATGAAGGAAAACTTAAAGAATACCATCAAAGCTAATAAAGAATTTTCTCAAAGAAACAAAGAGTTGGAACAACAGATTGAATCATTGAGAAAGGTTGTTGAGGAGAAAAGAGCCAAGGCAACCAAGGTGGCTAATTAGGATATCCAGGTTAGAGTCTAACTAATAATGCTCGAGTCAACTTGGTAGTCATTTACTCCGCGGAATAATAGCCACTTCAGCACTAACTTAGACTTCCTCACATACAAAACATACAAGTTTCAAACAATAGTATCCTTGGTGTTTTCAAAAGGGGCTAATTTAGTTACAGATCGGAATAATATTCAAACAAACGAAACAATTTATTCGGACGGGAGTTTTCCAATTAGATATTTTAATGGTAGAAAAATCTATATTTGGTATTATTCTTCCTGCTAATTATAGTTATTTTTTTACTATTATCTTATCTATGAGACCTATTGGGTATTTGGATAATTCCAATTTGATCCCGAGGTACCTCACTATTTACATCAAATAATCGATCACATTTAATAGCACATTCTTTCGGTTATCATGCGTCACCATGGACTATAAATGTCCGCCCTAAAATATCACGACCACTACCAATGTCAGGAGGTGTTGGTTGTCCTTTCCACCACCTTACCAATACATGCAGTACTTGTAGTTTGCGCAGGGTCGTAAATATAATTTAACCGTTCTCTCATCGATGTGGTCACGTGATAAGATCGTGTGGTAAAGTGGCACCAGCAAGATCACCATAAAGGTCTTGATTGCAGTGTTGGCACATATACCAAGGGATCCGCCCTGTTTGGCATAAGTAGAAATCGTCGTGTGATATATAAAATAATCTACCCTTTTCAGAAGTGGAATATAATCATCATCTCCAATAGAAGAATAAATATATTAAGTACAAATGTCATTAGAATTGGAAGCTACAAACTCCTACCACCAACAAGGAGTAGGTATTGTCGGAGCCGGATTAGTTGGGTGTTTAGCGGCTTTGGCTTTTTACGCTAAGGGATTTCTGGTTACTCTCTTTGATTATCGTGATGATCCAAGAAATACCAAAAACACTAATCTCCGGTCCATCAATTTAGCAGTAAGTGCTAGAGGAATCAGAGCCTTAAAGTATGTTGATGAAGCAATGGCCGATAGAATTTTGGAGCATATTATTCCTATGAAGGGAAGAATGATTCATGACCTTAAAGGAAACCAAGCATCTCAATTATATGGTCTCTTTGGTGAAAGTATCAACTCTATTGATAGAGCATTCTTGAATGAATGTCTCTTGGATGAAATTAGACATACTGATATCAAGGTCCTTTTCAATCACAAGTTAGTAGCATTTGAACCTATCCGTGATGCTGAAAGTACTCCTAATATGACTTTCATTGATACCAGTGAAGGAGAACCATTTTCTAGAACCTTTGAGTTTGATTTCATTGTGGGAGCAGATGGTACTCACTCTCAATTCCGTACCCAACTTCAAAGATCAATGAGAATGAATTTCAGTCAAGAATACATTGATATGCAATATATCGAACTTTACATTCCTCCAAATGCCACTCCTAATGAAAAGGATCCAAATTCAAAGTTTCAACTTGATCCTAACCACCTCCACATTTGGCCAAGAGAAGATTTCATGCTAATTGCTCTTGCTAATAAGGATGGTTCATTTACCAGTACTTTCTTCAGTCCATGGTCAGTGATTGAAAGAATTACTTCAACTGAACAATGGATTTCTTTCTTCAAAACCAATTTCCCAGATGCTTACAAGCTTATTGGGGAAGAAAGATTAACCACTGTTTATGAAAAGCATCCAAGAGGATCTCTTGTTCAAATAGGTGCTTATCCATACCATAGTCCTAACGGTAGAGCCATTATTATAGGAGATGCTGCCCATTCTATGGTTCCTTTCTACGGTCAAGGTATGAATTGTGGATTTGAAGATGTGAGAGTATTAATGGAATTAATCGATGCTAAAGGTGGTGATGTTCTGGAAGCATTCAAGAGTTATTCTTCTTCAAGAAAGGATGATTTGGATGCAATCTGCAAATTGGCTTTGGATAATTACCATGAAATGTCTTCTAAGGTCAACAGTTTATGGTACTTGAGCAGAAAGAAGATTGATTATTTCCTTGGTAAAATGAATGGTAAATTCTTCCAATGGATCCCATTGTATACCATGATTTCTTTCAGAGATGATATAAGGTACTCCAATGCTATTAAGATCGAAAAGAGACAAGCCAGAATCTTAAACAATATCCAATATGGTGTTTTAGGTGGTTTGGCCGTCGTCAGTTTGGTCAAGGGATTACAAATGTGGGGAAAGAGAAACTAATCTTGTAAGTAGCTACTACAAACTCATGAAATATGCAAAATTAAAAAAGAACTCGAATTTTTCACTATAATTGAGTTTTTCATGAGTTGGTGTTTTTTTTTAGGTATATATAAACCCGAACATGGGGCATTTACGAACCTGTGTTCCTAATTAATTTTAATATGAGCATTTACAAACTTTTGTATGCTGATCTATTTTCAATCTTAGCCCAAAGTAGTCATTTCCAATGCCTTTAATTTTATGTGGTAGCTCCAACTACTAGGTCTGATTCTGACCATTTGGTGAGTCACTCACTTTGGGTTCGCGATAATGACTGCAAAAAAGAAATCGTGGGGGATTCAACAGAGCAAGAAAAAGGACACCAAATATTCTAATCATACAAAATGGAAACTTATGGCGATGATATATGGGCTCTAATCGCTATGCCAAACCCTATTTGGTGTTAGTCCAGCTTAGCTTATGTAATAGTCAGATTTGAACTTTGTTCTGCTGTACTTATTGTTAGATTACGAGTACACAAGTTAAGATGTTCGGTTGAGCGAGAGTATGGTGTAGTGCGGCTACCGCTGAAATTTCCAATAAAAATTTTAAACCTCGAAGAGGCAAACTGTCGACATATCCTTTGGTTCACAAGTCAAACTGTATATAGTTCCAGGACCATACAACCAACACATATCATACTTTATTGTTGAAAGAATCATATCCGATTTTCAGCATTAAAATAGCATCGATATTCGTCAAATTATCACCATGTTGAGATCGACGATAATAAAAAATGGAGGTTTAAGTCCCACCAGATTACTTCAATTAAGAGCCTTACATGCATCAGCTAACCTCCGTAGTGAACAACCACAATCACCATTAAAGGTTTTTTTTGATACTTTCAAAACTGAAGTGAAAAAGTCCAATGAATTAAAAGAAAATGTTAAAGCATTACAAGATGAATCAGGAAGAGTAGCTGATTCTGAAGCATTCAGAAAGGCAAAGGAAGCCTATGACAGAGCTCAAAAGGGTACCACTGCTGCTGGTAAGATTGTCAAGAAGACTGCCGGTGCTGTTGGTGGTGCTGCTGTTAAAGCTTGGGATTCTCCAGTGGGTCAAGGTGTTCGTACTACTGTTAGAGTTGGTGCTGAAGCTGCTGATAAGGCTTTTGACCCAGTCAGACAAACTCAAGTTTATAAGGATGTTTCTGATGTCATTGATGATGGTTCTTCCAACTCTTACGGTGGTTTTTTAACTAAAGAAAAGAGAGAAATGTTAAGAAAGAAGGAATTAGAAGACAAATTAAAGAGAGGTACTCAAGGTCCTGTTAGAGAAAATGAAGATGCCGGTAGTGCTCTTGTTGCTACTGAACACAAGGCTACTGGTCCAACTGTGTCTGATAAATGGGAAACTTTCAAGCTTAAGAACCCAATTGGTAAAGGTTACGTTTACTTAAAGGAAAAATGGGAAGACAGTGAAAATGGTTTAATTGCCCTCTTAAGAACTATCATTGAAAAGGTTACTGGTTTCTTTGCTGAAACCGAAGAAGCTAAGGTTATTAAGCAATTCAAGTTAATGGACCCATCTTTCAAGGTTGTTGATTTCCAAAAGACTTTAACTAACTATATTGTTCCTGAATTATTAGATGCCTACATCAAGAATGATGCCAAGGTCTTAAAAGAATGGTTAAGTGAAGCTCCTTTCAACGTTTGGGAAGCTAACAACAAGCAATTTACTCAACAAGGTTTATTCTCTGATGGTCGTATCTTGGATATCCGTGGTGTTGAAATTGTTACCAGTAAGATGCTTCAACCAAACGATGTCCCAGTTCTTGTTGTCAGTTGTAGAGCTCAAGAAATTCACTTATACAGAAAGGCTAAGACTGGTGAAGTTGCTGCTGGTACTGAAGATCACATTCAATTAAGTACTTACGCCATGGTTTTGACCAGAGTTCCTGAAGAATTCGATAACTCTGTTACTGATGGTTGGAAGGTTCTTGAATTTGCAAGAGGTGGTTCTAGACCTTTCCATTGAACAATTATGGTCGCGGGACAGACTACCTGATACGTGAATTATGATGTCATGTAAAGTATATATCATGTAAATAATACGAATCAACGATAAACGTGGATTTTTCAAGCGAATAATTAATTAGCTGATGTTTCTTGTAAGCTTGAAATGCTCTTTATTTTACTAGTAGTAATGGTGGTAGTGGTGGTAGTAGTTAGGAATCGAGCGAGTTCGGTTATTCGGTAATAGGTTATGTAAGCCAGATCAAGATTGGCACGTGTGATGTCGCGTGATACTTGGATCAGGAATATTGATTGTAAAAGGGTGTAAAACACGTCTTATTACAAGTAATAGTTCCAGAGTTAATTAGGGGTATTTCTCTTTTGAATCTCAAGACCAAATTCCCGTCTAATATCTACAAATAATGTGTTCTTTTCGTTCGTCTATATGTTAGTAACCTTATCTTCATTGCCGCGCGCACGACTCCGATCTCACACTTTTCCACGTATCAACAACCACTAAATCTATTCAAACCAAAGCCAACATGTCTGACAACTTTGCTACTAAGGAGGAGGCCGCCAAAGTCTTCGAAAGATTGAAGAAGGATCCAGCTAACCAAGTCTGTTTTGACTGTCCAAACAAGAACCCAACTTGGACTTCTATACCATTTGGAATTTTCTTGTGTTTGGAATGTTCCGCCGTTCACAGAAACTTGGGTGTCCATATATCGTTCGTTAAGTCATCTAACCTTGATCTGTGGCAACGTATTCAGTTGAGAAACTTCAAGTTTGGAGGTAATCAACAAGCCAAGAATTTTTTCGTTAAAAATGGTGGATCTCAATATATTAACAAGAATGGTGTAGATGCTACTGCAAAGTACACTTCACCAGTGGCCAAAAAATATAAAGAAAAATTGAAAGAAAAGGCCTTAAAGGATGCCGAAAGACACCCTGATGTCGTCACTCTTGAAGATGCTGATGAGGGTAATGCTTCTGATGGATCAGCAAGTGCTGGTGACGGTGATGATTTCTTCTCTAACTGGACTAAACCAATCAACTCTACCCCATCTCCATTACTGTCCAAGAATATCACCCCTAACGGTTCTACTGATGATTTGAGTCTTAAGAAAAAGCCTGTTGTTACCAGAACCACTTCTAGATTGAAGAGTAGTACTACTGCCAACAGTGGACCAAATGCAGCTAAGAAATCTATCTTATCTAGTAAAGGTAATGGACCAAGAACTTCCAGATTGGCTGCCAAGAGAATCAATAAGACTGATGAACCAATTGATTTCGATGAAATTGAAAAGAAAGCAAAGGAAGAAGCTGAAGAAGCTAAGAAATTGGGTTACAAACCAACTGTTGATACCACCACCACCTCTTCCTCTTCTATCTCATCTACTCCTGCTACTCTTCCAAAGAAGCCAATCAAGAAAGATGTAGAAGAACAAGAAGAATACAAGCCAGTTCACGAAACCACTGTTCAATTCCAAAAATTGGGTTTCGGTATGACCGATGGTGCCAATGTTGTCGCCAATCCAAATGCTAAGAAGTATAAAGATGTCAAATACACTGGTGAAGTTACTAATAAATTCGGTACTCAAAAGGGTATTTCTTCTGATGAATTTTTCGGAAGAGGTCCAAGATTTGATGAACAAGCTAACGCTGAAGCCAGATCTAAGTTACAATCTTTCAATGGTGCTCAATCTATTTCATCCTCATCATACTTCGGAGAAGAAGAAACTGCTGCTAATGGTCCACGTCGTGGAGGAAACGATCATGGATTTGGTGAATTGGAAGCCACTGCAAGAGAATTTGCTTCTAGATTTTCTGGTAATGCCAACCAAGATTTGGATGTCTTAAAAGATGCATTGGAAGATGGTGCTAACAAGTTAGGTTCTTACTTGAGAGATTTCTTAAGATAAGCTACCAAAAAATTAAAGAGTTAAATAATTTAATTCAAACTTCTAAAGTGAATTGGTGAGTGTCCAAATATCCAAACTTCGATAATTCTTCGATCAACAGACATTCCAATGAGGATTAATACATAATTTGAATCAAGGATTGGTGCAGTCCCCAACACAAACAGTGTTTTATATTCTTTAAATGGGTCAAGATATGACAAGGTCATAGAACTGCATATGGTGTATTCTGTATCATAATATACGTGTAATAACTAACAGAAACAACGATCTAATGTAAAAGAGAAGAAGTAAGCAAGTTGTTCAAGTAGTACTAACGAGCTGTAATTCAATGCAAAAAGGTTTTAAAGCGTGAAAAATCTGAGTATTGCGGTATGGGTTCGTTTCCTAGTAATACAAAGTCAGTTTTTTGCCAATTATGAACGTTGGTGTAGTCTACATGGCCTACCAAGAATTCGATACCATCAGCAACGACGGTTGATGTGTTTACTGCTACGGATACACATGGCATAATATCAGCCAGTGATAGTATGCTAAGTTATGAAATAGTGAGTTACACTCATTTCAAATGTACAGTGTACAATGTAGAATCAATTGATCTACAGAAGTACCAATAGAGAGGGGATGTTTCGACAACGTAAAGTCCAAGGATTACACAGTTCAGTAATCTCAGTATGAGGCGTTCTTCGAAGTTGTTCTGGCTTCCTTTTCCCCTCCAGTCATACATGGAACAGTATGGTGCAGTGAATAGGAAGCTTTCGTATCAAAGAGCAAAAATCTTTGGGCGATGAGGGCCACTTATATACTGGTGTTATTGGTGGGCGCACTACGGTTAGGGCTAACAGTTTAGGAATTTAGCAGCTAAACGAGGGCTACCAAAAATGGCAGAATAAGCAGAAGACCATTTAAGGGATAATTACCAACAATTCAGGTAAAACTATTTTTGAAGGTGATGTATAGTTCTATTGGTAATGGTGCTTTTTTTTATATAAAAATTTTTTGTGAATTTTTAGGTGTATAATTGATATCAACAAAGTGAGTCCTATCATGTTTTGGAGGTATATGCAACATATGAGTAGTATTTTGCTGGTATATCTATTTTTTTAGAAAGCTGGTTTCTATAATTGAAGCTTTAAAGAAAAAAAAATATGGAAGTATGTTTTTTGTAAAGGCAAATAAGGTCCTTAGCCAGTATCGACTATTTACTAGCTCTTGAATTATCCATCATGTATTCTAAAACGTAAAAGTATTCAGACTATTCCAACTAATTATAGCTTCATATCCATCATAATAATCAGCTTGAATTAGTAGGTTGATTTTGCTGGCTATAATTATGACAATTCTTAGATGCACTTAATTCTGGGTGTTCCAATTGGCTGTGGATAAACATAATTATCAAACATTGAAAACAGTTGCAAGTAGATAATGACAATAAAAAAGTAACTAATATTCCTTAACATGATTGATATTCCTTCTTTATGATCTATTTAATGAAGTATTTCAATTCAAAATTTAGGTAAAATGTGTTACAATACACTATGGGAATTTATTGAAACATGATTGTATGATGACATTACAAATAAAGTGCTTATACTATGGTAACTTCTTGGAAATTCAATTTATCTTTGCCTTCTGTTATTAGTGGTTCAACCAAATCATTGTTGTTGTTGTAATTAGATTTGATTGGAGTGAATTAGAAAATTGGGGAAATAAAAATAAAGCTAAAATAATACTTCACTTAAAACCACTTAAATAAACTTAATAAATTATGAATTTTCCATTTCAACTTTAGTTTTCAAATGGAATGGATTTTGAAGCGACCAAATGTTAATTCAAAAGTAAGAAATTTTTAATTAAGATTAAAAAACAGAACAGACAAAATGCTTATATTATCACAAAGAACTACCATCGATCAAGTGTAGTATTCTATAATTTTCGTTAATCCACCAGTTTATTTTGCATAGGGAGACATTGGTGGAATCTACCTCAATATTCGATTTTATTGAGTCAATTGAGGGGTTCATTAGATAGGATGGTACAAAACTTATTACTCAATTAAAATCCACTAAATTGAGGGGTAAGTGTTTAACGTAGTTGTGAAATCTAGGCTCCTTCCTGTGTTATGATATTCTTACATTTTTGCATTAGACATAATTCTCTATGGTATAATCTATACCCATCAAACTGGTGCCTCCTCTAAAAATAAAAAGTCAATAAATTTGTCATTCATTACATTAGATCATTCTTCAGACTTTTCTACTACTGATTGTAATTATTCGTACCTTAATAACTAGTTCGGTGTACCTTATTTCCATCTATGTCTGCAAACTCGGCTGGAGGAATTCTCGGAGTGGAAAATGTCTGACTGACAAAAACATAGTATTGTGTTCTGGAAGATACCTTAACCCGTCCTTCCGATTTCGCATAAAAAGTGGAGTCATTCTATTTCAGAAATAATCTCCATAACCGCCAATATCGAACAAATCAAGTTTCGAAATATGTGAAATGGATATGAGCAAATACCTAAAAGAAACTACAGGCGGAAAATGAGAATGTCAAAAAAGTCTCTCGTATTTTAACAAAATAGCTGCGATTAAAGGCTACTACTCTACTAAACTTTATCAATTGATGAATTGTCTGGGGCTATTTACTTACTTCTTGAGTGTAGTAGTATTATTAAGGTTGTTCTGAAGTGTCGGAATAATAGCCACCTTGGTGGGGCAAATTATGTTCTTCCCTGCCTCGACCGTGCAGGATGCATGTCAGACATTTATGCACAAAGATGTCAATTGCAACAATTCTCAATCAAACAGAGACGAAAGTCACAAACAGTGTTGGTCAGAGGTGAGGGGAGTTTAGCTATCAGAAGGGATAAAACTTTGAATTTGCCACTTGTGACTGTACTATGCAAATGTATAATGGCTCTATTTTTTGTCTGTTTGTCACCCATCTTGGTCTCAAAACTTAACAGAAAAACATGAGCTTATTGAATGCACCTTACACCTCCGATTGTTTGCACTGATACATCTACAAATACAACATGCATCTTAAGCAGTACATACTGGTCATTTGCCCTAATTTATGGTAAGAAATAAATCTAGAAGTAGATGTCAAGAATGTTCTGGAATGCTACGAGTTTATCTAATAAAGTTTGTAAATTATATCTATACTGTACATTTTTCAAATTAATCTATATCAACTCCAGGCTGAATTATTCAACGTGAGAAACTTCATCCTTTTCATTCCATTCTGGGTTAGTAACAGCCATTCTTTGGTGTTCATATAATGGAGCTTGAGGAGGAATGCTACGACGTAAAACGACTCTTTGAATATCGTTCCAGAATTCAACGATTTGGTATCTGGCATGCTTGGAGTTGGAGACGGAGAAGACATCGTCTAATTCTTCCAAAGTAAGACCCTTGGTTTCTGGTAAGAAACACAAGACTAAGAAGAAACCGACAACGTTCCATGCAGCGTACCAACAGAAGGCACCAGTAGAACCGAAGGATCCCTTCATCTTTGGCCAAGAGAAAGCTAAGATGAAGTTGAAGAACCAACAAGTAGCAGTAGCAAAAGACATACCCACATCTCTAATGTATAATGGGAAAGCTTCGGCAGAGTAAGTGAAAGGAACTGGACCTTCACCAGAAGAGTAAACACAAGCGAATAAGTAGATACCAACAATGATACAAGCTAATCTACCGTTAGGGTGTTCATCTTGATCAATGAGGAAACCGAAACCAGCAACCAATAAGAAAATAGCCATAAGAGGGAAAGTAGCTAATAATAAGAATCTTCTACCGAACTTATCAATAGTAAGGAAAGCTGGGATAGCAAAAACGAAGTTAATCATACCGAAACCCCAAGAAGCAAGTAAAGCAGAAATTTCGGAGAAACCAGAAGAAATGAAAATAGATGAAGAATAGTAAGCAATGACGTTAATACCACAGAATTGTTGCATGAACATAACAATCCAAGCACCAATGGCACCGTTTCTGTTTCTTCTAATGGTGAACAATTGAATGATCTTCTTGAAGAATGGAACGTCAACAGAACTTTCTTCTTGTAATAAAACGTATTGGTAGAAAGTATCTCTGGCAGCAGCGATATCTTCTTTACGTAAAGCAGCCAAAGCTTCATAAGCTTCCTTATGTCTACCTCTGGCCATTAACCATCTAGGAGATTCAGGAACAAATGGAACTTGACACATGACAACGAAAGCAGGGATACAAGCGGAAGCCAACATTAATCTCCAGTTAATACCAGAAGCAATGGAGTGCTTACCAACATGGTAGAAAGCTAAAGCAGCAACATAACCAAACATAATACCCACACCAGTAAAGAATTGCCACAACATAACCAAAGAACCTCTAATATGACTAGGAATACATTCAGCAGCGTAAGCAGGAACAGTAGCAGAGTTAACACCAACACCAATACCAAGGAAAAATCTGGCAATAAACAAATGCCACCAGTTGTTAACGAAACCAGACCAGATACAAGTAACAGCACAAATACAAGTACACCAGAAAATGGTCCATTTACGACCTAACTTGGTGTTCCAGAAATCAGAAGTCCAACAAGAGAAAACGGCACAACATAAGTATGGAGCACCATTAACTAAACCTTCAATTAAATCTGGTTGAGCCATCTTGTCAACGTTGAAAGCCTTTGGGTAGAATAAAGTACCACCATTAATGACGGATTCATCCATACCTTGGACAGCAGCAGCCATAGAACTCAAAGCGATAACGTTGAATAACTTGGCTGGAATGTGCCATTTGTGAGTGGCTTCTTGGTTTAAAGCAACCTTATCTTCTTCACTCAAACAAGACATGGAGTTGAAGTCTTGAGGAGATCTAGCAAGAGCAGCAGCACGAGCAAATAATTCTTCATCTAAACCATATTTGTGGGCATAGTGTCTTCCCATTTGCATGACTTGCTTTTCGGAGTATTGAGATAAGACATTACCTTTTTCACCAGAAGCAGATTCGTTCATGGAAGAGGATTCCAAGTCCGAAGCAATTTTTCCCTTTGAAAGAGAAGAGTTTGAAGATTCAAATAAACCTTCTTCTTGGAGAGCCTTTGACATGTTGGTATTAGGGACAGGTTGTCCTGCTACCTCATCAATATATTCTTGTTTTTCGTTACTCATATTGAATAGCTTGATGAGAGAATCCAAAACATGGGAGATTATAAGATTTATATAGGTCGGTGGGTTTAGCAGCCGGCCCTCTTGCAGGGTATTAACGCGGGGACCTCAGTGGGGCAAGTCTCACCTAAGCTGCAAGTTTAATGCAGACAATATGTAGGAAAAAGCTGGAGGAAGAACCTCTTCTCTTTAGAAGAAAAAAATGTCTGCAGCAAGATAATCTCACACAAAACTCCCGAGAACGCCACTGGTTGTTCATGGCAAATAGGAATGAACCACAAAGGGCTACTATCCTAGACTTAGTTCATCAAAGATTGAGATGTTTGCTAAAGTGCCACCGTCAACCGTCAATGCTTTAACTGATCATATCAACTCTTTCCTCATCGCAAGTCTTAGCATAACACTTTAAATCACGTTTCTTTTACATGTCAAAATTGATTACGAGTTGAGCCCTGGCAATTATTAGTATGGCTAAATAGTTATTTCCCGAAGCGGTGTTTAACGATTGCTCAACAGAATAAAAAAGACGCCCAGATTTTGCAACTATGACTACATTGACTTTTCAAAAGAGCTTGTAATTTCCTTTCCTACTACAACAAACTCATGTCTGTTTCTGACAAAATTCTGCTTGTTCTGCTAGTGTCAGAATACCATTCAGGAGTGTGGGGTAATACATGTAGGTAAATGGAGAAAACTCACCCCTTGCGGTTTTGAGGACTGTACGTAATCTGGTTGCTAGTCTCATCAGTATGATGTGAGCAATAACGAGTGGTAGAAAATCAGAAATTTTATACTCCGATAATGTCCGGAACAATTATCATTAAAATAAGAATATAGCCTGCAGATCGATAAAAAAACTTGATGGTTTTGTTATTTGCCATCCTATTGGTGATGTAGGAACAGATTAATGATGAAATTATTTCAAGCTGTTGAGCTCGTATGTTCATTCTGGGGTATGGGGTACCAAAGCCTCCAGATCTCAAAAAAATCGCTCTCTTTGGGGCAGTGTTCCACACTCTTTTGGTGGTAAGTGTAGTTCTACCGATACCTCAAAATATGCCAAAATCTTTTCCTATTGACGCGCGAATCTACTATTTATGCAGACATTTTATTCGGTGTTTCTCCGAACAAATAATTCTCAAAACTAACACTGTTCTCCCGATAAATAGGTAATTAAAAACTCCGATTGAAAATACAATTATTGCCCTTCTCGAGATCTTCGGAACCTAACCTTGTACTTGGCAACTGATTCAACGTTTGTTTTGTAACGATTTACATTGATTAGAGAAAAAAGTTCTTCACCTTATTTCTTTTTTTGTCATGAAATAGATATCGCACTGTATGGACCCTCAACTTTTTTGTCTGACGTAATTGGACGTGTCACAATCTTGCATCGAGAAATAGTGTTCCTCCGAAATTTCGCAGACTGTCTCAGGTCGCAAGACCTCGTGAGATTCAGGTTCCAAGTCTCGTATTTGACCCCAAAGGGATACCCCAGATTGCCCCACAAACAACCCGGTAAAACAAGTAATCGCTCTTTATTCACTCAGATGTGGTTATTTTCTAGTTAGTCGTTAGTTTACTCTACAAAACTACGAACAGTTCACTCGTAAACCGCCTTGTATGTATTTTTTTAATACGCCTGAGAAAAATACCACTTTTAAATTAAAGCCTTTTGGAAAGTCCGCTAATTTAGATTTTCCGCTAACTCCAAATACCACAAACAAAGGTTCACCCAAAAATTTCATTTCTTACAACAAATCCAACGGTCTATTGTTGCTGTCAACGCCTCACGGAGATAAATCGGACAATCCTGATGAGAACCTCTTTAGGACCATCGCCCAAATATCACGCGGCATCGAGTGAAAGATCATCACAACATAACCATTAAACGAAAAGAAATAGTGGGCTCCCCATGGAGTAGAAGGGTTGTGCATTACAGGGGGCATAGTCTTTCTTTTATTGTTCATGATTGTCAATTTTATGGTAACAAATGAAATTAACATGGTTATTATCACGGAATGGATATTAGACTACGAGAATTAATACGAGATTAATTAAAGGCATTTGGTGAAGCACTTCAGTTTACAATATCTGAGCAAATTTTGGTTAAACAATTGATCTCTATCCCGTTGATTGAGGAAAATGGTTAGTTTTACCGTAGATTCTAAATTTTTGCAGCAGAGTAATTTTAATTTCCGAAGATCTATTTTGACTAAGGTACAACAAGGGGTCTTGGCTGCATCTTGATCATATAAGTTATTGTTATGGTAGGATAAAGATTCGTAAGCGTCGTCTTTATCGGACTTCCTGTGAAGATTTTTTGCAGTATTTTTTAGTTTCACTTTCCCACTACAAACTGAAAATTACTCATAAATTGTCAAACTAGAGATAAATTGAAGTAACTTTAGGCTGCTTAAACATCAAGATACAAATCGTTTTTGATAAAAATTGTTGATGAAGCCAAAGCATTAAATCCTTTAATTTCTCTTTAAGGAAGTGAAATTGGCAGACCACTAAGAACAATAAAAGTGCGGAGTAAGATCGAAATGAAGCACAGTTCACAAAAAAAAATGATAAATGATAAGAGACCTTCAAATACTCATCAGCGCAGCAAATGACACTAAATAGCTCCAGTAGTGTAATTTCAATTCAGAAGGAGATCCTAATTTTTTTTCTATTTTCTAAAGTGATTTCAAAATTACCAATTTTACTTTTACTTCGTCCTTAAAATAAGAGGTCCTTAAAATAAGAGTAACTGAACAATAAAATATTTGAGTAGTGGATATCTCCGTGTGTTCTTTACATGAGAACAACCTACACAAAATGGACGTCCAAATGCTAGTCAATTGATCTTAAGGTTTAAAAAGTCCAAGAGTCAAAAGTCCCAAGAATTCAGTCGGATCACGTGAATATTTCCTCAGGTTTGACCCTTAAAGATGTTAGAGTCAACATTAACTCGGTACTTATCGAAGACATCGAAAAGTCAATTACCATTGTAATGATACCCCAATTACTATTGTAATCATTCTTCTGACTCTTTTGACTCGTATTGGAACCAAGGAAACCTATCACTATAAATCGAAATTATTGAGTGGGCTCTTTCTACGCTATGATCACCCTTAGTCACACATTGATAGTGAAGTACTCACTGACCATATTGACCACATTCAGTATATTGAGCATGTGATCTAGATCACAAGTGTCAATCTAGCGCTTATTCCTCTTTTAAGCAGTCTATGGGACACCAAGAGCTTAAATTGGTCCCTTTCTGAGGTTATTTTAGTGATTTTGTGGTCTGTGCTTAACCCCACCATCCAATTCGGGCTTCTCCGCCGGTCGCGGTTAATCAATGCCTTACGCGAATCAGTACCACCTCCCCGCTATCAGAAATAGCACCGAGCCGAGACCAATGGTTGATAAATCAAATAATTAAATACCACTTCCACTTATAATACATTGACCACAGTGATTAATCCTTGATTGCATTGACCCAATTAATTCACCATCGGTATTTCTTGATCGTTTTATTCAATGTCCAAACAACTTAAACCTTCCTTGAACCAACGTTACCTTGCTTCTTTAGCAGCTTATCCCCTCCTCACTAAATCAGTTACAGCAGGTACTTTTGGAGGTCTTAATGAAATCATTGCCACGATAGTCACTGGTGAATATCAAAAGGCAAAGGTTTTAGATCATGAAGTCAAACATGTGTTTTCTCCTAAACTTGTCACTATGATTATCTACGGAAGTTTGATCGCTACCCCAATTAGTCATAATCTTTATAAAGTTATCAACAAGATATTCAAACCTCCATTGAGTCCTCTTATGAAAATTTTACAAATTTTGACTTCCTTGTCAACTGTTACTCCACTTTTGGCAGCTACATTTACAAGTTGGGTGTCTCTCTTGAACGGGTATAAATCAGCTGGTAAGTCCTTTGCTGAAGAAGTGTCAAGGGCATTGTCTGTAATCAAGGCAGGATTGAAGTCCAGTTATGGTGGAATCTTAAAGAGTTCTCTTACCACTTCATTTGTGTCTTTGGTGATTGCACAAAAGTTCCTCCCACCAGAACTTTGGGTTGTCTTCTTCAACTTCGTGTACTTTATCTTGGGTACTCTGCAAAATATCAAGCTTAAGAGGGCTCAAAAGGCTGCTAGAGAAGCCAAGGAGAATAAGAAGGATTAGACTGGTATCTAGATCGTAATACAATATGAACAATTCTCACTACTTCGTAAAATTATATAGGGTTGATCTATAGTTAATTTTCGCGCATAATTGCAAAATAATAGAAAAAGTGAAAAATTGCCAATTCTGTGTTCTCTATCCTAACAATTATAACACTAACCAGTAACATATTTCAAATATCTATTAGTGTCAGTAGAATCAGACATCGAATTAATTGTCACCATAGCAATTGCTATCCTAAACACCTAACTTGCTTGATCATTTTAACGTAGATCAGCCTGATCCCTATTGTCAATTGCTCTTCAGATCTTACGTAACTTTTAAACTGATAAATTTAACTTAAAAGATTAACCCTAACAAATTAGTATACTGTTAAGAGCCTTTAACTGTAAGTCTATCTCTACTTGATAACATAGCCACAAATTATCAAGGATCGGTGACAAATAAATTCTGTTTGATTTTAGTTCTGAAAATTTCTCAGATATTCGCAATTGTGAACTGTTGGATGGAATGGACCAGTGATTTACGATACATATCCCAAAAAAATTGAAAATGGGTTAAATTTTCCCAGAAAAGGATTACAAACATACCTTGATTACCGATCGTCTTAGTTAATTTCCTCGGGTATCATTTGCAGTCAAGAGTAATATACTGCATATATGGACCCTCTTCCGTGGCTATCCAAAGTTGCTAACTAATCTCAATAAATATCCAGATAGAGCCCCAACTAAAATCCGATTGAAGGAAGTTTCACGTGACAGCCAACTATAACAGGAACAACTTGACATTTCCTCCCCCACACAATGCTTTCAATCACTGCCAAGAGGTCAATTTTCAAGACCCAAATCAGATCAATGATTACCTCTAACATTGTGCTTTACAAGCAACATGGAGAACCAAAGGATGTTCTCCAAACTCATTCTTATCAAATTGATGAGACCAAAATTGGTAATGACCAAGTGATCGTCAAGACATTGGCATCTCCAGTCAATCCTAGTGATATCAACCAAATCCAAGGTGTTTACCCATCTAAGCCTCAACCTACCACTGAATTTGGTACTTCCGAACCTGCTCTGGTTTGTGGTAACGAAGGTCTTTTTGAAGTTCTTCACATTGGTTCCAATGTGAAAAGTTTGAATGTTGGTGATTGGGTTATTCCTGCTAATGTTAACATGGGTACCTGGAGAACTCATGCTCTTGAAGATGCCACCAAGTTCATCAAGATCAGAAACCCAGATCAATCCAAGGCTGAAGGTAAGCCACAAGGATTGACCTATAACCAAGGTGCCACTCTTAGTGTTAACCCACTTACTGCCTATTTGATGTTAACTCATTACGTCAAGCTTACTCCTGGTAAGGATTGGTTCATTCAAAACGGTGGTAACTCTGCTGTTGGTCAATACGCTTCTCAAATCGGTAAGTTACTTGGTATCAACTCCATTAGTGTGGTTAGAGACAGAGACAATTTACAAGAATTGATTACTGAATTAAAGGAAAAGGGTGCTACCCAAGTTATCACTGAAGAACAAAACTCCAGTCGTGAATTTGGTCCAACTGTTAAGGGCTGGATCAGAGAAACTGGTGGTGAAATCAAACTTGGTTTGAACTGTGTTGGTGGTAAGAACTCTACTGGAGTTGCCCGTAAATTGGCCAACAATGGTTTAATGTTGACCTATGGTGGTATGTCATTCCAACCAGTCATCTTGCCAACTTCATTACACATTTTCAAGAACATCACTAGTGCTGGTTTCTGGGTTACTGCTTTATTAGCTAACAATCCAGAATTGAAGAAGGAAACTTTGGAAAGAGTTGTTAGCTGGTATGAAGAAGGTAAATTGGTTGATCCTCCTTCTGTCTCCACTCAATATGATGGTAAGAAGGACTTGAGTCAATTATACCTTGATGGTATTGCTGGTAAGGGTAAGCACGTCATTACCTACTAAACAGAAAAATAATTGGCTAATTGATAGAGATTAAATATATCGACAATCAATTTAGGAAAGCCAAAAAAATTTTAAGCGATCTGTAAGTAAAATAACAATAAATAAAATATTATAATTATTTGGGCAATTGTATGTCAAGCTTTGGTCTGTGATGCAGTTGAAATGAAGATATTTATTTTCACTGTGGAATCAAAGTAGTTCAGTATTTTTAGTTGGTAGATATTATTGTAAATTTTCTCAATGTCTATGATATTTGGTCAATGGCTAAAAGGAATATTTTTATTATCAAATAGACAACAGTCCAAGTATTACAACGCCAAGGACATATATATTATACCATCTTTAGGAAATAATTCACCTGGATTTCTGGTAATTTAAATAGGCAATAATTTTGGTTCAAATTGAATGTACTCAATTGGTTACATTCGTGAAAACTGTACCATTTTAGTTAGTCCAATTCATAGCTCCAGTATAACCAACAGTAAACTAGTTATCATAGTACTACTGCCCACAATTAAGTAAACCATATATAAAAAATATTTTGATACTCTATATTCTCTAACATCGTATTAAATCAAATATTGGGTGATTTTGGATCGTCCTGGTGTTCTAGGTCCTCCCAACTGGCTACACTATAATGTCCCCTCATTTCTCAATTTTTAGTCATATATCCCAATTCTGGCTGCGAATACCCTTAACAACTCCGAACCAAACAAAGTTCCAATGTATGCAGTCCCCCAGGGTTTCCCCGTTCCCATTACCCCAATATGCACCCGATCCCCATATATTGATTGTTAGGTACAATATATACGGAACGGGGTTTGAGGTCATTTCCATGTATTGTACGGTCTTTTTTTTTGAATTTCTTTACTAACCTTCAATGTAACGGATATTACGAAAGAGGTTACAGCCTGACACTGACACTGTAGAAAGGGTCATTTATTGACTTCAAATTACCTTGCATCAAAAGAACGTATCGGAATGGAGTATTGTGAGACCGAGAGAAGTCAAAAAAATGAACGGGGCCCAAGTTTGCTATTTTTGCAGTAATTTATTGTCGAACGGGGCCTCCGGGCTTGAACAATACATCGCACATAAAGATCAATACATTTATACTCTGTTCACATGAACGGTTAACTGTTTTGCAATTGTAATTCGCTCACAACTTCCACCGGACATCCCCGAGATTTTTCAATCGTTTTAGGATGCGATTCCGGAGATGGGGAGCTTTTCGGGAAACGGCCTCCGCTTTAAACCATTGATAATTATTACCAACTGATCTCTACCATGTCAACTGTGTCAGTTCAAACCGTTATACCGTTATGCTATCATACCTCCAGCTTCTCTCCTCTCTTTTCTCTTCATTTCTATGGTCATCACATTAAGCTCCGACTCATTCCGATCCAGGTAAGTACCCTGCATCACGTGCCCTGAACTACCTGCAACAAAAGAAATTTTACTGCAAAATCGTTATCTAATCTTTTTGCAAAAAAAAATCCTAGTTGCAGCGATTCCCACCTGTTGTTGAACAAGGTTAAACTACCTATAATGACCCCTGAATCAAGCACACGTGATGCCGCCCGTTGTGAACTATTGTAACCTCTCTTTTCTCTTACCCCGATCTTCCCCGTACAATACTCACCCTTCCCCCATCATTGTTGCAGATGGCATCAATATCTTATTGAGATTTTATATAAAGCACGGCCCGCCCTGATTTCAGATTCCATATATAAATAATTACGAGTTACTTAAAAGCAGTTACCTCCAACTCCAGTTGAAGTCCACTGACTAACTGGTCTGATCTACCTCGTTTCTATCGTTTAACTACACCAAATCAAATAAAATCAACTAAAATCAACCAAATCGACTAAACTAAAATTACTACTACGTCAAATTCATATTATGTCTCGTGCTCTTTCATCTACAAAGGTACTTATCGGAACTGAGGTTGTACCAGGTACCATTATCTTTTCCATAGAATCTGGTAAGATTCTTCATGTTGTGGATACTGTACTTCCAGCTTCTCATCCTATTCTTCATATCTATAATGTTTTACCTAACGATTATAGAAATGTTAGTCCTCTCTTAATTATGCCTGGTTTAGTAGATGCTCATGTACACTTAAATGAACCAGGTCGTACCGAATGGGAAGGTTTCGCCACAGGTACTCAAGCTGCTGCTTCTGGTGGTGTCACCACTGTTATTGATATGCCTTTAAATGCTATTCCACCTACTACTACTATTGCAAACTTTAACTTAAAGATTAACGCCGCCAAAGGTAAAACTTGGGTTAATGTTGGTTTCTGGGGTGGTATGGTTCCTCTGAATTTGGCTCATTTAAAGCCTTTAATTGCCATGGGTGTCAGAGGTTTCAAAGGTTTCTTAATTGAAAGTGGTGTTGATGAATTTCCAGCTATTGATCCAGCTTATATCTTAGAAGCTATGAAGGAAGTCGAAGGTCAAAAGACTTTATTGATGTTCCATGCTGAAATGCAACCTGATGCTCATGAACCAGAAGAAGTAAAGAAGCTTCCATCCAAACCATCTCTGGCTAGATTCAGTTTAGCTGAAGAAGACAGTGACGGTCCATTCACTCCTAAAGGTTATGAAAGTATTAAATTCAATGGAACCAATGGTTACTTTAGCGGTGAAAGTACTCAATCTTCTGCTGCTACCACTCCTTCTAAGGATATTGACAACATTGATCTTGGAATGTCTGCTTCCTTCATTAACAGAGCCCCTAAACCAGTCATTCAAATGTTGAAAGAAGATAAGGCCAATCACAAACATGACCACGCTCATTGTAAACTTCCACATAACCGTGCTGGATCTATTGACCATTCAGTATTATCCGATGAACAAGCCAAGGCTTTAGCCCAATCCCCTGTTTTATCATCAGCCGAACCAGCTTTCGGTATTAATGCCAGATTAGCTAACCCAAATCATGACGATGATGAAGAAGTTTCTGAACATATCAGAGCCATTGAAAGAGACGCTAAGATGCTTAACATCGACACTCCTCTTGTTTTAGCTCAACAAGAAGATGCCATTTTGGAAGATGTTGATGGTACTACTTATGCTGCTTTCTTGGCTTCAAGACCAGATAACTTTGAAACCACTGCTATTTCAGCTATTATTGATTGTTCTACTAAGATCCCAACAGTTCCTTTGCATATCGTTCATTTAGCTACTTATGAAGCTGTTCCATTAATCAGAGCTGCCAAGGCTCAAGGTTTACCAATTTCTGCTGAAACCTGTTTCCATTACTTATCATTATCAGCAGAAAAGATTCCAAACTGTTCCACTCATTTTAAATGTTGTCCTCCTATTAGAACTGATGAAAACAGAAAATTATTATGGAAGGCATTGAGAAACAACATCATTACTACAGTTGTTTCTGATCACTCACCTTGTACCCCAGACTTAAAAGGTTTAGAAAAGGGTGATTTCTTCGAAGCATGGGGTGGTATTTCTTCCGTTGGTTTCGGATTACCAATTTTATACACTGAAGGTCTTAAGCTTGATCCACCAATTACTTTTGCTGAAATTAACAAGTGGTGTGCCATCAATACCGCTGAACAAGTTGGTTTGAGCCATTGTAAAGGTAAGATTGAAGCTGGTTACGACGCTGACTTGTTAGTGTTCGACCCAGAAGAAAAATACATCATTCATAACCAAGACACTTTCTTCAAGAACAAGTTAACCGCATACGATGGTCAAGAATTCCAAGGTAGAGTTGTTGAAACCTTGGTCGGTGGTAACAGTGTCTTCAATTACGAAAAGGGTCACTCTGATATCGCTATGGGTAAATTAATCTTGGAACCAAGATTCGAATAAAGAGAAATTAATACTCACTTTTCTTTTGTTGGTGAATGAATTACTGCAAAAAAAAATCATACACGCACAAGAAAAGAAACAATTAACGGTTACTAAAAAAGAATCCCATAAATAGAAATTTTATCGGGAATAACGGGGATCTCATTTGAGACTAGAGTCTCTATTACATTACTACAGGTACATATATTTGGCGACTAATCATTTAATAAATTCATATATAATATTTAAAGTAGTATTTTGGCTAAAAAAAAAATTTAGTGAAAAGAAACGGTAAAAAGAAACGATAAAAAGAAAAGGGGGGAATACGAGATTGGTCAACTTATTCCTCTATAGTAAAGTAGGTAAAATAAGGATAAACGAATTTAGGCTAATTGTAAGTTATAAAGCAATTTTTTTTCTTTTTTGTGTAAGGGTAACTATGTAGGTATATCATAAATTTAGATGTAAGTTATATTGGTTGCAAACTTAGGAATTTGCAGCAACTAAAGTATTGTCTGGATTGAGCTTAAAATGCTCTTTCAGTATAACCACGGAAATGTCTTCCAGGAAAGCCATCAAAACCTCTTGGTCCAAAGCGTTCATGGTTTCTACCGAATTTGGAGCCAAATTCATTAGGTCCAAATCCATGAGGGCCAAATTCGTGAGGTCCAAATTCACGAGGTCCAAAGCCATGGGGTCCAAAGCCATGGGGTCCAAATCTATGTGGCCCATGATGTCCTCTATGGTTATGTTCTCCTTGGTGGTGACCTCTGTGGTGGTGACCTCTGTGGTGTGGTCCAAAGTGGTCTTTTCCGAAATTGTGTGGTCCGAATGGAACTGAACCAAATGGTGGTTGATCAAAATTAGATTCACTCCACTCTGGTCTTTCACATTTCATTGAAGGGAAATCACGGTGTGCACGATGTCTGCGAGGAATTCTACCCTTTGTTTGTGCATCCTCAGTAGCAGACTCTTGACCTTCATCCTCCTTAGATTTCCGACTGTGGTTTTTTCTTTCTCTAAAACGAGTTGACTTCTTAGGAGAACTCTTCTTCTCTCTAGCATCTTCACCTTCTTTAGCATCAGTATCTTCCTTGCTCTTCTTAGACTTTCTTTCTCTTCTTGGTTTACGATCACGATCAAAGTGACTGCCGTAGAATGGAAAGCCAAAGTGACCTTTAGATCCCATGGAAGCAAATCCAGGCTGTCTAAATCTAGCTTTTGCATCAAATCCAGGATGTGTACCTTCTCCTTTCCACCTTCTGGAACCTAAGTTCTGACGGGGATCAAAAGGTGGAAAGTCAAATGTTGCTGGACTACCCATTGACTGAGCATAGCAAGTATAAAATTCGTCTTCATCATCAGAAGGAGTCTCTTCTGAACCGTCGCTGCTATAGCTTTTGGATGAAGAGTAGTCTTCATCACTTAAGTACACTTGTTCAGCCGCATGAGCATCAGAATTTTGCAGCTGTTCTTTAATTTCGTAAATTTTTGGGGTTGGGGACATATCTGTTGTTTAATGATGATAATTTACAAGGAATTGTACATCCTTTTATAGTTTTCTGTTGTTATAGGGTATCTATATCATCAAAATTTTGGGATATCCCTTAGTATCCCAACTAAACACCGTACACGGGTGTAACCGGCATTTGGTCACTACTTTTGTTTACCTTTTTGCGCATGTGCGGATTGCAAACGCCGGTTAAAAGCCGTAAGTGAGGGGACCGGCAACCCAAAATTTCAAGATATACCAATTTGTAATATTATTTTTTCACATTCCATGCAATAATAGTTTTCAAATGCCGGAACAATACCGGCTTATGAATGCAATTGGTCAATAGACCTGGGTTTTGAACAGTTTATTATTCAATAGCAAGAACCATAGTATTGGAATGGTGGCGAACCAAAAAAAAAAATTGTAAAATGAGAAGAGAATAGTCAATTAGAAGCTACTTAACTAAGTGTGAAGTGGATATCAATGAAAACCATAGCAAATATAATGATATCATATAGATTTGATGATTTTAATTGATATAAACTACTACGGGTTTTGTTTTTATGAGGCGAAAACCACCCCCTTTCAAACCTTGTTTTTGAACCGGCGAATGCGTAGGACAATCCCCAAAATATTGTAAAAGACCAATTGTCTAGACTAAGTTCCAGGGCCTATTGACCAGTCTTTGTGGGTAATGTAGTCACGCAAAAGGATTATGAATCATAATAACTGATAATTATACATTACAATGCCTACAAAATAATTCCCGATTATAAATCCCAATTGTGTATAAGGAGAATTATTATAGCCAAGCCACCTAATATTTTATCACCGGGTCACCGACTATGATTCTTTAAAATAGAGGCATATTGATGTGATACGACAGGCAATAGTTACCACTTCTCCAACAAATGTAATATTCACCAAATGCTTTGTTCCACGTTCAGTAACCTGATAATATTTTGTTGTGTATCCTTAAGTTTAGTGTATAATTTGCAGCTCTCAACCTCGCACTTTGAAAGTTGCAATCACTACAGTACAACCCGTATCAATTACTCTTTCAGTTGCTCATAACGCTGTTTAACAATCTATATAGTAAAGGCGGAGTCTTTGGAACCTTCTGGAAGTTCCCCCAAACTAATAGAATATACCAAAATGAATAGGATGTCTTTCTCTGTGTCTCAATAATTGGCATGTGCTTCTACTATCATTTCCCTCACACTACTCTAAACTAGTACACCTTTTTCTCGCCCTGCGAAGCACCTGATCATCGCATTAAAACCGTTAGTAGGTTTGAAAACCAATATATCAAACACCAAACCTAAATATAGACAAACCAACTAAGCTCACATGGCCAAACCCAGTGGAGTACTGAAACCAAAAGTACTGCAACCTCAAACAGACCGAGATGGTGTGCTACTTGAGCGTCTCGATAATGAAGTGCAGCTTATTAATCAGCTTAAAGATGGTATAAGGCAACAAGTAGCAGCAGCCGAAGCTAACAAGAATAATGGACCAGTTGTTGAAGCCAAAGATATCGAGAAACCAAAGGTTGTTATACCAACCACTAGTATTTCTTCCGCAGATACCAAGGATCAAACCAATACCTGTTCCATAGAATCCATGATAAACCCACCTACCGACTGGGATACCATAACAGACCAATACAAAGACATAGATACCAAGTCATTTAGACAATATGAATTGGCTTGTGATAGAGTCAAGCTGTTCTATGAAGAACAACATGAAAAGCAAACAGTGGCTTACAATATTCAGGCCAGAATCAATTTTAAAACCAAGACAAGAGCTAGAATGACTATATGGGAAGGCCTCGAAAAGCTTAATAAGTTATTAGATGATTCTGACCCAGATACAGAATTATCCCAAATAGACCATGCCTTACAAACTGCCGAAGCCATACGAAGAGATAATAAGCCAAGATGGTTTCAATTAGTTGGACTTATTCATGATCTTGGAAAATTACTTTATTTCTTTGATTCCAAGGGACAGTGGGATGTTGTGGGAGATACCTTCCCTGTAGGATGTCGCTTCCTGAGCAAAATCATCTTTCCTGAAAGTTTTAAAGTGAATCCAGACTTTGCAAACCCATTATATAACACAAAATACGGGATTTACTCTAAGCACTGTGGTTTAGATAAAGTAATGTTGAGTTGGGGTCATGATGAGTACATGTATCATGTTGCCAAGAAGAGCTCTACTCTTCCTCCTGAAGCATTAGCCATGATTCGTTACCACTCTTTCTACCCATGGCATCAAGAATACGCTTACAGCTACCTTATGGATGAACATGATAAAGAGATGTTAAAGGCTGTTAAAGCCTTTAATGGATATGATTTATACTCCAAGACCGACCAAAAGTACAATGTGGAAGAATTGAAAGAATACTATTTGGAGCTTATTGATGAATTTTTCCCAGAAAAAGTCATAGACTTTTAACCAATTAATCTGGTGATTTGACGATTTTTAAGAATGTAATACTAACGAGAAAAAAGAGACAAAGCATGTTGTCATAGTCTCTCTCAGATGTAATTTAATGTATTTTATGTATGATAGAATAAATATTTATTAGGATTTAGTAACATTTTATTGTAGTATGATTATTATTCAGTCAAAAGGGTTGATGAAATTCTACAACGTGTAAAAAAAACATGAATCTATTAGGAATATTTTATTAACAATTTCTTATCGTATAGTCATTAATCTAATCTAAAAATTTTCTTAATTGAATAAGGAAAGAGCACCGAAATATTGTTCAATACCGTAAGGTCCTGGTTTTTTCCAGAAGTCATTGAAACAAGTCAAAATAGTGACATCACCGTTAGTGCTGTCTATGATAGATTTGATAGCTTGTTCTTGACTTGAAGTTGATGGAGAGTTCTTACCATTGTCAGAACCTTGAGATGGGTAACCAGTTTCAGTGATGTAAACTTGCTTGGAACCGCAAACTCCTTCAACCAATTTCTTTTGACCAGCGACAAAGGATCCAGCTTGACTGGCATCGATTGAAGAGTCAAAGTAAGAGTGAGGATTGATACCGACAATATCAATATCTGAGTCATTACATAATTCTGGATGTCTAGTGAAAGAGACAGGAGGTTCGGAGGTAGTGATTCTTCCGTTGTAACCAGCGTTCTTTAATAATTGTTTAACGGAAGAGATCTTGGAGGATAATTGAGAAACGCTAAGAACATTGTCATTAACAGCTTCGTTACCAACAGTGATGAAGTCAAAAACGTCCCATCCTTTAGATGAGCCGTAATCAGCAACATTCTTAACATCATTGTCGATAGAGTCAGCACCAGAACCAGGGGTAAACCAGAAACCTTGGTTAACCTTGATACCTAATTCTGAACACTTTGGTAAGGTAGCAGTGAAAAGGTTACAATCAGCACCATAAAGTCTGATTTTCTTAATACCCTTACCAGCAATAACTTCAAGATCATTGTTGATAGTACCTTGATCTTTACAAGTACCATCACCTTCGTATGGAGAGTAAACAATAGCAGATGGAGCAGAAATAGCACCTGAACCAGATGGGGAAGATCCAGTAGAGGATGGTTTTGGTTGGCTATCTGAACTAACAGTGTAGGAGAAAGTGTAAGAGAAAGAGAAGTCATCATTGGTTTGAGCGATAGAAGTAGTACTTGGAGTTACCAAGGTGGTTTCTTGATTAGTTGGTTCTGGGGCAGCATTGGTGGTTGGTTCTGGAGCTGGGGAATTATTTTGAGTTGGGGTGTTGGCTGGTGGTGGGTTATTTTGAGTTGGTTGTGGAGTGTTGGTGTTTTGTGGGGCTGGTGGTTGTTGAGTGTTAGCTGGACTAGTGTTTTGTGGTGGTGGTGGGGAGTCAGTAGTTGGGGCTGGTGGTGGAGCTTCAGTGTGTGGTTGCTCTTGTTCAGTAGACAATATGCTAGTACGAGTTTGTGGAGTGGTGGCCCATTCCTCGTCAGTTAAAGTGAAAGTGTAACTTACACCGTTGGAGATGAAAAGTTGCACTGGTGGAAGGGACACGGTAGTAGTTCCGGTTGTGTAAGTCTGAGTAGTAGTGACTGCTTCAGCAGTGTGATATCTTGTTATCAAACGTGGCAACGGCACAGCTTCAATGAGTTGAGCTACTATGGCCAAAGCGATAAGTTTGTGAATCATTTTTAAAAGAATGTGTGTGTGTTGGATTTACCAAATAAATTAAAGAATGTCTGAGTTGGTAGTTAGTTAGTTGGTTACCTTCTGAAACAAAAAGAGTGAGAATCAGAAGTGTAATATTAAAGAGAGTGAGGTGACAGTGACCGGAAAGAGTGTACGGGTTATTCTTCAAAAATAATTCTGGTAAATCATATCTTTATATAGGTGTAAGTTTTCATGCTTGTTGATGGCAAAACTGCTGGCTGCAACTCCTAATATCTTCAAGCCAGGCTGTAAAGGTTAAAAAATATCTTTCAAACATTCTTTCAGACCCACAATCCGCAGCTAATTTTCTTCTCTAGAGAAGAAAATAGGTTATAGACCAGCATATTTCGATATTCAATTTTTGCATCCATATTAATTAGAGTATCACAAAATCGTTTTGGGATACCACAGGGCCCAATTCGCTAATCGAGTCACGTGACTAGTTCCTAATTGGGATCCATTTGCAAGACTTTGAGAGTGAGCTTCCGCATTAGGAGGTTCGTCAGCTCGAATAGTGCGAACAATTACTGGCAGCAAGTCCCCATTTGGAAGGTGGGTGCAACTTCGGTTAACCTGTGGGTGACCATATTACCCACATTACATTAAATAGAATAAGTTAATACTGCGGATGAAGGTTCAAACGAACCTTATTTCCCCTGTAATTTCAGAATAAACGTTTCAAATTCTCTTTATTGTCTTTAAGGGGTTTTGCATAACGAACTAAATGCCAGATGAATGCCAGCACTTACCTCATATAACTGTTTTACAAGGTAAGATTCCACCCTTTAGTAACGGTGACTAAAAAGACTACTAGATAGATTTATATTTAGAAACAGACCCAAGTGAAAAATTCGATGGGGTTGTTTTAGGAACTTTAACTGTGCCGCTAATTGTGGTAGATGACCTAAACAAAAAGTGGAGAATAGGTGAAAAATAAATTTTACCATAGGCGAAATCAAATACAAAAATTTATTATTGAAATAAATGATTGATTTTACTAACTCAAATAAGGGATTCTACAATAATTTAATAAAAATATTAATTCAAATAAAATACAACAAAGTCACCTATAAGGTAATGGGGCTTTTATAATCCATGTGAGTGCTCAGATAAGCTGGCAATAAACCTAGTACATTAATTATTATCTAAAAGATCAATTATGACTTGTAACTTATCACTGTCAATGACTTCTAAACTGTTCAAGTATCTTAATAAACTCTTGCACAATTGTAAAATTTGCGGCACAGACAAGTTAATGATAGCAAGTTGTAAAATCTTTCCGATATTGATGTTGTTAACAGAAATGAAAGTTTGGTAGTATAAGTAACTGAAAGAACCCATCAAGAATTGACAATCTAATCTATCAGTAATACCACCATGACCAGGAATGGTGTCACCAAAATCTTTAATACCAAAAGCTCTCTTTAAACCAGAAGCGAAGAAACCACCGAATGGAGCAATAAGAGAAGCAAAAGTAGCCAAGATAGCAGCATGGAAATGCACAGGCTTCAAGGTGATAATTTCAATACGACCACCTAATAAGTCAATAATATTTTGAGGTAATTGATAGATTTGTGGGATAAAGACTGGTTGAGGTTCACAATGTGGGAAATTGTATAAGTGAGTAGATAAGTTAATAGCTGGACAGGTCAAATAATCACTTTGAGATAAAACATAAGAGAAAATAGTAGCTGAAATACCAGTACAAATCCAAGCACCAACAAAACCTTCAACGGTCTTCTTTGGACTGAGTTCAAGTAATGGAGTTCTACCAAAAGTAATACCACATAAGTATGCAAAAATATCATTAACAATGACCAAAGCACATGGTAAGAAGAACCAAAAGATACCGTTTAAAATGTTGTCGATAATTAAATGGGATTGAACAACCACCAATAATAAGGTCATATGAGTAATGCATAATTGAGCGAATTGAAACTTGTAGTAACCCTTCTTTAAAGTCCAAACGAAGAAAACAAATCCAGCAATAAACAATGAGTAACTGACAAACTTGTGGTTAATAACAAAAAAGGTCAAAATTCTATTAGTAAAAATGGCGTCTTGGAAAAAGTTGAAGAAACTTTGACTGTCCAAATAATATAAAGAAGCAAAAAGGAAATACCAGTTAAGGGATCTGTTGTAAGGAATCTTTTTATCTCTAGCTGGTTCTGAAGTCAATGCAATAATTTCTTTAAAAGTAAGAATTTGGAACACCAAAACGAGACATATTAATGGCAAATGACCAGAAGCAAGAACAAGGAAGAAGAACAAGATCATTACGAATGTCCAGATAGTTCTGGTTATGAATGCTTGTTTCTTCTTTTCTGCTTCATTAGAAACCACCACCTTTTCTGGCTTAGAAGAACCAGAAGTGGGGGTCTTGGGAGGCGACTTCAGGTCTACTGAAGTTGCCACAGACTCTTTAGTATCTTTCGAAGTCTGTTGTGACATGATGGTAGATGTATGTTTGAGGAAAGCTCAAAATTGATGTTATATGATCACTAACTTGAAATAATCAATTGATTATATGCTACGATGGTGATTGGAATATTTAAATGATTTTTCGAAACTAGTTGATCCGCCAGTAGTGCGCTGGGATGAGGAAATCACATGCGCACACGCCTAGCGGTGTTGGGCGATGGTTAGGCAGGAACACTAAGATTTTAGCGCGCGTGAACTTAGCGGAGTAATAGCGAGAAGTCCGGGGAAAACTACCGAGACTTTAGGTGGGTATAGTGAGAATAATACTTATAGATTCTTTGGATTATTATCGTGGATTTTAATGGCAATTTTTCCACCTTCAACCTTCGCTTACCCGTATATATTTGTTCGCTGATACTACGATTGTTGAAAAAAAAAATGCTACCTTAACTGTCGCACAATAGGGAGAGGTTACATTTATGGCACCTGGTACCACCCCTAGTATATTGGTACCGGAACTGTCGCTATGGCTAGTGGTACTGCTAGGGACGTACTGTCGCTAATTCTACTACCGTCGTTCCCGATAATGACAAGAAATTTCTGAGGTTCTACGTTTTGCCATCACCTTCTACTCCGTGACCTGTCAATAAAACTAATGATGCTAAAGGTCACTGTTTGGTACTGCATCTTCAATCGTCATCGCGAAAGTTCAAAACTTTACGTGTTGATAGTAACAGGTGGGTACACGACTCACCGTCTTTTTTCTTCTTTGGTTTTTGGTTTTTTTTTGGTAGTTTGGAGTCGGTCACATGATATAGTTACCCGCCTCAACCGCCTGCTGTAGCGGGTTGGTGCACGACCAGTCATTGTAAAAATCCTCAAACTATAACCATAGTTACAAAACTTCTCTATCTTATCTATTGAGAACAGCCGAATCCGAGCGTCTATATTTTATGTCAACTATCCAAAACTTAAACTCATTTGGTATGTGAGAATCGAAGTCAGGAACCTTCTGACCCCAGGAAAGAGGAAAGATCAAAGCCAGAAGTCATAGCAATTTAAAGGAGCCTAATACAATTAATAATGAAAAAAAAAAAATTATCCAAGTATCAGAATGATCCTATCCCATCAGTATCAACCGTATAATACAAGCACAATAGTCAAAATCGCGGATCAAATGAACCTATTTTTGCATTAGAATTCGAATTTTACACAGATATCTATGGTGAATCAGAATGAGAACTAATTAATTATGACCCTCCTTTATTTTTTTTTTTTGTGATTTGATCTTAACTCCATAATGATATTTAGAGTACATTACTAACAAACAGACCCATTCGCTGACACTGGTGACTCCGAAGCTCAGCCAACCAATTACATTCATATCCGTATCCAACAACGTAACGGTAGAAAGACTTTGACTACTGTCCAAGGTGTTCCAAATGAATATGATTTAAAGAAAATTTTGAAGGTTTTAAAGAAGGATTTCGCCTGTAACGGTAACATCGTTAAGGATGAAGAATTGGGTGAAGTTATTCAATTGCAAGGTGACCAAAGAGTCAAGGTCAGTGAGTTCTTAACCACTCAATTGCAATTACCAAAGAAGAACATCAAGATCCACGGTTTCTAGATGAATTGTGGTTACAGACCAAGAATACAGGTGTATTCTAGATTAATTATAGTATAGGTGTAGTAAGGGATCATCAACCCATGTTGAAGGTTCTGATCTTCTAACCTGAATACTACATAGTTAAGTCTACGGTCTTTTGTTCTTGAGATTTAATAATCTCGTGGTAAAGAAATACAGGATTAAATATCGAACAAAAACAAAACGAACTAAGTTAAGAGTGATCCTTTTGATCATAGTGACTGTGTCAGTTTGTAATAGAATGAATAAATACCCCTGTTAATTAATACCAGAACTTTTATAGTATATTAGAGAGTATTTAATAAATTAATATTTTGCTAGACTTACCCCGTAAGAGTCA
This sequence comes from Suhomyces anneliseae, assembly GCA_030568535.1. Taxonomy (NCBI): domain Eukaryota; kingdom Fungi; phylum Ascomycota; class Pichiomycetes; order Serinales; family Debaryomycetaceae; genus Suhomyces; species Suhomyces anneliseae. The sequence goes on from JAJMGB010000023.1 coordinate 196,284, forward strand.
TATTGAAGTGAGTGCATAGAATTGATATGACTAATAACTAATGGCTATTGGTTCCATATCAGTATTGGGATGCTTATCTATGGAAGGAACCTAATTACGTAATGTTGGTAGACTATAAAGTATGTATGATAAGTAATAACGGGTTGATTTGGGGTGTGACAAAAAAGTTCTCCCTATTGTTATTTATTTTGGGGAACAATGTCTCACTACTGTGACTTGAGTTTCTCGCTAAGAATCTCACTAAATTCTCCCTAAGGCTGCCCCACGCTCTGCGCGAGAAGATGACTTTTAGCGATTATTATTCTAAATCATCTCATCTTAACCAATTTAGATACAATTAGCGATGGCAGGAGATTTGAATCTTAAGAAATCGTGGAATCCAGCCCTTGTCAAGAACCAGACCAAGGTATGGGAAGAGGAACAGGCAAAATTAGCCGAGCTCAAAAAGATAAGAGAACGTAATGATGAGCTTGTTAAAGAAGAAGAATATCGAAACTTACTTAAACTCCAACACGGTGAAGACTTCACCAATGAAGATTTATCCAAGAATGAAAAGCTTAAGCTTAACAAATTGAACTGGATGTATGATGACGTTCCACATAGTGTCAAGAACGATTCCGGTTTCATAGAGAGAAGTGATGAGTTTGTGGAGGGTAAAGAGAAAGTCGAAAGTTTACTCAAAGGAAACAAATCTTTCAGCGCAAGAAGAAATGACGGAGATAATATCAGTCGAATTGTAAGTGTTGGAAAGGCCAAAAGTGGTGGTGTGATAGAAGATGATCCATTAATGAAAGTGATGAATGAACAGAGAAAAAGAGGAGGTGAAAGAAGAGATAGAGAAAGATCACCAACACGAGAAAGGGGCGAAAGATCTCATAGAAGTCATAGCGGAAGAGACAGTGAAAGAGATAGAAGTGGAAACGATCACAAAAGACACAGAAGCGATAGAGATAGAAGTGATAGACACAGAAGTGACAGAAGTGACAGGCACAGAAGTGATAGACATAGAAGTGATCGTGATCGTGATCGCGACCATAGAAAAGATAGAAGTCACTCACACAGACACGGCTCTGGCGAAAGAGACGATAAAAGAAGAGACAGAAGCGATAGACATCACAGTTCCGAGTCTGAGCATAAAGGGAAGCGTTCAGATAATACTAAAGAAGCTCCAACTAGCCTTTCCAAAGAAGATAACATCACAAAGATGAATTTACTCTATTAATGTATTACTTAATTTATAATGATTTAATGATAATGATAATATTACCTTAGAACACCTGTAAAGATTACTACTTCTTCTCTTCACTGGAATCCTGATTTTGTAGTTCCATGAAGTATTTAGCTTCACTATTATAAGTTGTACCATTAAAGGTCCAGGTGTACCATACCCTATTTTTATCTCTTCTTCTTGATATTTCAAATAACAATTCTTGTCCTTTCTGAACTATTGTTTCATTAACGGGAAATATAAAAGGATACCAAGAGTTGCAAAATTCGTCTCTTCCTTTCTCTTCCTTATTGATTGAAATATTTAAGTGGCCATACAAATTACTCCGAAAGTAACCATAGAAAGCATTCAAGTTGAAGTTCGATTTTGATGTGAACTTGAGCTTTGAATCAATGGTTGACGAGTAATCTGAGGGATGATCATATCCCCATGCTTCTTGTGGCAGATCTAACGCAACATGTCTTGTCAAATCAGCTATATATGGCCTATGCTCGGTCTCTTGCAATATTGGGGTATAAATAGGTTGCAAATAATTTGTATAGCTCGAAGGTATCATTATCAATGGTGTTTGAATTTCATTAAATTGTTCCAAAATTTCAGGGCATAATTCATTATCACCAAAAGATCCCAATAATTCAGATATTACCAAGTCTGTTGGGATTTTGTAGTCTCGTATGTCCCCAATGATTATTTTTGCTCTATTTCCCCAATTTTGTCTGTTTTTCTCCTCAAGAATGGGGAGACAATTCTCGTTCTTTTCCACAAGAGTTACTGTCATGTTTGTAGAGTTTTTGAATAATTTATCGACTAATTTACCCTTTCCTGGGCCCACTACCAAAACGTTAATCTTGCTCAAATGTTGCGATAAGTCCTCCAATGCTAACTCTATAGCATGGTCGTATTGGTTGTATTTATTTTCATCTAGTTCAAATTGTTCATATACTCCAATCGTTAGATCGTCGCGAAGTGGCTGGAGCGGATCAATGAGAAGGTTCTGGTATGGATTTCGTTTAGCTCTGAGGCTCTTCACTGGTTTCAACCATTCCAATGAAGGGAGTATCACTGGCACATTGGGAAAGCTGTCCAATAATTCTAGGTCACTTTGTTCTTGTACAAATATAATGTCAACATTTTGTACTTTCCATTGATCCACTGTACTTGGGCTTAATGATATCAGTAGAGGTACTTTTCCAATCATTTCATGAGAGAAGTCCCACCATTCTGGACCTGTAGGAACCAACAAGGAAATATGAGGGTATTTTTGCTGCATTTGTTCAAGCTGAAGAAATATACCTGCTAAATCATCACCTTTGAACTTGTGCAAATCCACAGTAAAGTGAGAAATCTGTGGAGGATACAGTTGACTTATGATCCAGTCGAAATAGTCACCAACAGAGGTGAAACTTCCTGAAGTAAATCTGATGATGATATTGGATAGAATACGAGGATCATAATCAAGGAAGTTGGTGGTCTTTTGGTTGGACTCATCGTATACTAAAAGATGGAACCCTTTTTTGAGTAAACCGGTTATGTCATGATGAACCACTTCTATTCCATAGTACATAGCCAACAGACGAGAATTAAGAATTGAGGGTTGACAAGTTGAAGCCGTATGTATCGTCGAGGTACCCAATTGTTATATATGCGCCGTAAGCGTCAGCGTCAGCCGTATCGTTACTATTTGATTGTGGTTGCAACCATAGATTGAATTTCTGGTAGACTAGTAGTGTTAACGCCCTTTGTGCCAGGTTTAGCACTATTTTTGTGCGAATGTAATGAAACCTGATAAAAAAAATCAGAGACTCACTACAGAAAGAAATAGTATTAGCCGAGTACCACCGTTAGGTGATAAGCCGTGAGATGAGCTTTGGTCAAATAGCCGTTTAAAAAAAATTTATTAAGATAGATAGATTCCAAATTAGTTGGCATTATGAGCCATTTAAATTCCGGTAGGACAAATATTGTCAATATTGTCAAAAAAAAAAGACTCAATTGTTCATAGTTTAATTTTTTTTTGCCTAACGGTGCTATGTATTGGGGGTCCCTGGAAAAATCCGTTGTTAGTGATGTTTTTTTTTAACACATACAATTGTATTCCGGCTCGTTAAATTATTTACTATTGATCTAACGTTAACGGATTAATTGACTATTATTACTATTTTTATTATTTTATTTACATACACAAGAGAGATCTGCCCAGCTTTGTAGGAATTAAGCCGTTATACCGTTACATTATTCCAAACTATTCCCTCAACCCTCAAACTCGCGTGAGGTGCTTTGCGAAGGTGTGATTTTCTCATTTAAATACCCTATTGTTCTGGTTCCAGCGCACCAATAACTTTTGATAATAACCAGACATTCTCCTTTGATTACGAGTTATTCCCCTAAATAAACCCTACTAGCATTGTAGTATCAGAATCTCGGGGATATTTTTTCACCATTATTTTTAAGTATCAAAATTCCCCATTCCCAATCTGGTAACATCGGTTTCTGGCTCTACCGGTATTGGCTCATCGTTACGCGTCTGACTTTTTTCAGAATCGACGTCAATCACAATCATCAACTACATCTCAATCTCAACCTGATTTTAAAAGACCGTACCCAATTTAAAACCAAAATAAAAAAGGGACCCACTGCTCATTATCATACGAAATACTGGTATCATCCATTCTAACTATTAGCCAATCGTACATTACCTTAATATCATTTGCCTAAACTTAAGTCATTTTTTTTTTCACAAACAATTCCTTCACCCTTAAATGACGAAACCAAGATATTTAACAGACTCTGAAAGAGCCAAAGTATTGGAATTTCAAGATATGATCCATTACAGTCCTCGTTACAGTGACGACACCCATGAATATAGACATGTGATGTTACCCAAAAACATGCTTAAAGCTATTCCTCAAGACTACTTTAATCCGGAAACTGGAACTCTCCGGATATTATTGGAAGAAGAATGGAGAGGTTTAGGAATTACTCAATCCTTAGGTTGGGCCCATTATGAAACCCATGCTCCTGAACCTCATATCTTGTTGTTCAAGAGACCAATGAATTATGGTCAATAATTTATATTTATTAACCTTTTACTCATTCTTGATATCAATAATATTCCAATTCCCCCCAATAATATTAAGTTTAAATGGAATGAGTTTTATATAATGTGAGTTGGTAAATTCGATTTATACTACATCCGCCAATAGCAACAGCAGGATCTGGATTCTCCACCCCGTTGGCAGTTGATGGTTCTCCTCGTGTGCTAGATCCTAATACCCCTGTTCTACCCCACCATGAGCTACAATCACCGCTCACACCATTACAGCATTTGTCGTATTGCGCATCATATATAGTTTTTTGCAATAGAAATCATAGGAGTGATCCCCATTGTAGATGATCCATTTTGTATATGTGGAATCGCCGTAACAAAGTTATGTCACTTCCGGGTATACCGTGTATAGTTCAAATAATCCGTTTTTCTATTATTATCATGACCCTTGTGTGGCTTAAACATGTCTACTCACTATGCTCACTCTAATCAACTACTGTCGCAAGTATCACCAAGCGCGACCAAATCAGTTAACGCGTTCTAGGTTGTACTTATAAAAAAGGGTTAAAGCATCACGTGTCGCCATCCCTAATCATAAAGCGAAATAAACATCTCCGAGCCTGAAATCTTCCTATTCAAACCTCACATTCGTATGTCTTTGAAACATCCATCCTTCGCTTAACTCATAGATATAGCCTAGTCATCGCTCCATCGCCATCGCCATGTCGCGAATACCATCTTCCGAACTCAACTCATTCCTCGATGATCTCGAACAGAATGTCAATAATGACGATAACACTGACTTCAAAAAGCTTATCTTATTTTTGTTTAATTTCACCGATGAAAAGTTGGTTGATCTCCGTCAAGAAGCACCCTCTGGTGACTCGTTTCGCCTCCTTCAAAGACTCATTGGAGCCATTGAATTAGTCCTTGCTAAACGCCTTCATCTTTTAAATATTCAACTTACTCCAAAAGAAACCAGCTCCTTGGTACCCCATATCGATAGACCATACGCCTCCAATGACGAACCATTTCTTCTTTATGAATGGGCTATACACTTTGCATTACATCACCTTCCGAACTACCCCAAGAAAATGGATACTTTAAATTGTCTCAAATCATTTATTATCAACATCATAAATCTAGTTACCACCAAGCTCCGTAACTTGAAATATACTAAGCTTATTAAAGACAGATTATTATCAATTTTATTATCAGGATTGGACTCATTACTTAAAAATTTGGTGGATTCTTCCCTGTTATCATTTGAAAAATTAATTGTTACTACCCATTTATTCACTATTTTGAACGATTATGACTTATCAAATAAACTTGGCCTCAATTTAGCTCATTATCAACTCAAATTTGAAAGTTTTGCCAGAAAATTATGGTTTATTTTAACAGAAATTGAACCTATACCTTTGGTATATGATTTACGGTCAATCTTAATTTTAAACATTACTGATAACTTGGTTTTAAATGATATGGTATTTTGGAATCAAATATCTTTATTACTTTCGTGGATACTGGATTATCTCAACTCACATCAAACCAACGATACCAATCTTTCAAGATCAGTAAGTGTGAGTTTACTCAAAACTTTCAATCTTTGCTTGAAAAAGGGAATAATAGAGAATTTTGTTCAATATATTAATTTGGCCAATTTAATAGAAGATATGGATAAGACTCCAAAAATTTTGGTTAAAACATTGCATTTACTTAATTTCTGTTACCGTTTATCAGTAGATGATAAACAGTGCATTAATATTTATCAAACAACAACATTAAACCAGCATTTGATTGTTCCTTTTGGAGATTTGGAACTCGATGGGTTGAGAGCTGAACTTATGGATTCATTTACAGAAACAAATGCTGCAGAAGTATCAAAATTATTATTCTTTTTAACCGACCTGGGAACTAGTGGTGTTCAAAAAAGATCTAATGGTGATCATAACGAATCCAGAAAAAGAAGAAAAGGCGCTTCAGAACTTCAACTCGAACCAATTCTCTCAAATCCATCAGTTGACTATATGACATGGATTCAAAATGTTCAAGAACTTGTAAGATCAGAATCCTTCAATAAACCAACTAGTGTTCACACTCTCTTCAATGCATTAGGACAATTTCCTTGTTTGGTAAATAATGACTATGATTTCAAAGTTCAAGAATGTGCCAAATGTGGAGCTGGATCAATGAACAAAAACCCCTATGATAATGTTGATCTCAATAGGAAACCAGTACTTGAAAAACATGAGATGACAGTTTACTATTCAATAATCAGGGAATTTTTATCTGGTAAAAAAAGGTCTTTCATTGAAGCAAATCCAGTTCTCAGTTGTAATTTATTACTTGCAATTTTCAGTTTATTCACCAGTTTTGCACCACCAATCACAGGCAAAGGACTTGCAGATGATGAAGTCTTCCTGTTCTTAATGCAAGTCTTATCCACAAATGATAATAGAGATGTCAGACTTATCATTACCAGAATCCTTCCTTTATACCTACTTCATCCAGATAGTGAACAAAGAGATATAAATTTCAAGATCATATACAAAAACCTTTCTTCTATTGAATTTGCAAGTGATGAGAGAAGACATTTTGGTGAGTCCACAATCAAAGCATTTGTTGAATTATCCGTTGTATCTGGAGGTGAAAGACTCTGTATTCTTTTCATCAAATTAATAGATTTATTGGGTGAAAATAATGAACAACATGTCAACTATGTATACAATGGTTTTCTTCAAATTGCTTCAGCTAAAAGATTGGCTCCATACAAATTATTGTCCCCATTTCTTCCTAGTATAGCTGAGATGATTATCAAAAAGTCTAGAATATTCAATAAGATCACTGAACTTCTTGGTATCACCAAAAAATTCTTTCTCAACAGAACTAAAGAATATACAACTCCTAGATTGTTGGAATATTACAAAATTGACTTTATTGGGGAAATAGCAGATGCTGCAGGTGTTTCTAAATCTGATTTAATCAAGAAGAATTTACCAAGAATCATTGCAACTTATCTTGTTAAAGATGTGAATATTAATGAAAGGTATATTATCAATGTTTTAAGTAATATCAATCCCAAATATAAACAAGTTACTTTAAGTGATTTGATTTCCAGAGTCGGTGAAATCACATGGTTCATCTTATTACAAATCCAAATTGATGAAGAAACTAAGAAGTTTTTAAATGAAGCACAAATATTGAATGCCCTTAATTATGTTGCCAAAATTTCCATTAAACAAAAAGGTATTAAAATCAAAGATCCAAATTTTGATTATATTCAACACCATCTAGGTGATAATGTCTTGGAGTTAGTCCAGAAATTCAGTGAAAATGTTCATCATATAACTGGTACAAAACCATTCTTGGAGAAAATTAGCTCTTTGCGGGCCATTGAGTTTTTAATCAATAAGAATATCCAAGCAGTCACAACAGCATTAGGTCAAATATCCACATGTTTGCAAGCTTCTTTGGAAACCCCAGATTTTCAATATTTAGCATTGGAATGTTGGTATGGGTTGGTTCAAAACTTACCACCAAATCATCTCATTTCTTTAATCGATATTGTCATATCTTTAATTTTTCAAAAATTTAATTCTTTTGAAACCAGATCGAAGCTGATAGCAGTTAGGATTCTAAAGAAAATTTATGAAGGTATAAAAAATAAGTATACCAGGTACTCGCTCTATTACCTTTCAATTCCATTTTTGGACTCTATTCAAGAGTATATGCCAATCTCGGATTTCAAAATCACCAAGCAAATGTCTAGATTAAGTATTTTCCAAGAATTTACCAGACGTCTTAAAACTAGCAATGAATATGTGGTACAACAAGCATTGCAAGATTTGCAGAATTATTGTCAAGAATATCAAGCCAATTGTCAGTTAGAATATTTCCGAGATGCACTTTTGGAACCTTCCATCAGTGAATTGGTCCGTAGTATCCTTGATACGGCTGCAAAATTTAAGAACAAGAATGAGACAATTTCTACCAATTGTGCCAAAGTTCTTTCAACTATGGGGTCATTAGACTCGAATAAATTCAATTTCAAATCTGTCAAAAGTCAGATCATAGTTATTCACGATTTCAAGGACTACCGTGAAAATAGTGAATTTTTAATTGATTTTATTGAAAATATGGTGTTGAAAATCTTTTGGTCTTCAAATAATCCTATCAAACAATTATTTTCTGCGTATGCTATTCAGAAGTTTCTTGAAATATTGAATTTGAACGATGTCTTGAACCCCAATAAAACAAGTCAAGACCACCTCATTGAAGTCTGGAATAAATTTAACGAAGTTTCGAAGTCAACACTTATTCCTCTTTTGAATTCCAAGTATGTGGCCCCAATCTCAAGATTCGAACCTTTGAACTTTCCTTACTTCAAGATTCATATGAAGTTTGAAGTATGGTTGGTTGATTTCACTTCAAATCTTCTTCGAAGACCATTGAAAAGTGTCTTCGATAAAAAGGTTCCAGCAGTTAAAGAAACCATTTTTGAAACTTGCTCAAAATTGATTAGGGATCAAGACATTTCATTGTGTCATTACTTGCTTAAGTATGTAACGCTCAGTCATATTATGAACGGTAATGAAGATGTTATGTCCGATGTCAAGATGGAATTCCTTGAAATCTTGAATACTGATATAAAGCTTGCTACTGGTGATAGAATGGAACTGTTGAAGAACTGTTATCACACCATTTTTGAAGTTTTGGATTACTTTCACGCATGGGTTTCATCAGCTACTCAATATCTTAATAATTCTGGGTTAGATGCTAATGAAGTCTCCAGGTATAAAAAGCATATAAAGTATGTCAACAATTTTTTCACTTATATTCCTATGGATTTGATTGCACTTAAGTCTTCGGAATGTGACTCTTATGAAAGAACCATTCTTTATATGGAAAAATGCTATAGAGACAATAAGGTTGATGATTCTGTAATTTCATCTACTCTTCAGTCTATGTATGCCAATATTAATGATTTTGATGCTTTGAATGGTGTCCTTAGAAAGTTCTCAACTAATAATTTAACTGAAAAATTATCAACTTTCCAATACCATGATAATTGGTCATTGGCACAGGAGTCATTCCAAGTCATTACTAATTCTGATGATCCAAATTTTGACAGTATTCAAAATAATACCAAGCTTTTGAAGTCATTGAGTGAACATGGACTTTACGAAGAGGTGCTCTCTAATTTGGCTGCAAAATCTGATTTAACAGATATACCTTCGATTCCCCTTGATTGGTCAATGGTAGGTCTTCAAGCATCAGTTCAATCAGGAGATATCGAACAAATAAAGAAATGGATTACCATAGCTAGTTCTTTAGGAAAACCAAAGGATGTGGAGACTTTTATTGGTTTTGAGTTTGCTAAAGGAATAAAGTTTTTATTTGAGGGTAACAATAAGGACTTCAAGGCTTCAATGGACAATATATATAAAACTGTTGGGTCCTCATTAGTCTCCTCAATGTCCTCTAGTTTTTCAAGAAACACCAGTTTAATGAATCAATTACATGCCATTTATGATTTTTCTTTGGTTATTGTTCCTAATGATGAATTAAGAAAGAAAGAAAATGAGAGAATTCTTAAAGCAAGATTACAAAACATGGACCAAGGGTTTGATCTGCAGTGGAAGATTTTGACCCTTCATCAAGTTGCTAATAAAGTGATAAAAAATAAGGGTAAAATATCAGAATTGTTACTTTACTGTTCATCTATAGCTAGAAAGAATCAGAGATTAGATGTTGCTACTAGATCAACCATCAAAGCAATGATGTTAAATGATCAAGATGCCAATATTGAATATGCAAATCTTCTTTGGGAACAAGGCAAACAAACAGAAGCCATCAAATCAATGAATGAAATAATTCGTGAATATCAGTTCAAGGATAATGAAGCAAAAGCTCAAGCTCAATTACAATACGCTAAATGGCTTGATGAATCAAACCATTTATCTTCACTGGCGATTATTAAGGAATATTCTAAAACAATAGAACTTGATAATCGTTGGGAAAAGCCATATTATGATTTAGGGGTGTATTATAGTAAGATTATGGAGTCTACTAGTGACCAATCTGGTTATTATGAACAGCAAACAGTAAGAAACTTCTCCAAAGCATTGGCAGTGGGAAATCTGTATATCTTTGAAGCTTTGCCGAAGTCTATTACTGTTTGGTTAGATTTTGCTCAGAGAAAATCAAAGACTAGAGATGCTGAAAGAAAGTTGAATCAGATAGTTGAAGATATTGACAAGTGTTTAACTACAATTCCAGCATATGTTTGGTATACTGCTATCACACAATTATTATCGAGAATAGTGCATGAGCATAAACCATCATATGAGAAGATTGCTGCTATTATTGGAAATGTTATTAAGACTTATCCACATCATAGTTTATGGTATGTTCTTTCACATTCCCTGTCAAATGACTCAATTAGAAGGGAAAGAGTTAATGGAATTTTGAGGAAAGTGAAGAATGATGATTCCAGTTATGGAGTAACTATTGAAAATGCCAAAGAATTATTTAATAGTTTAATCAAAATTGCAAGTCATAAAATTCCAAAGTCACCAAGAGCTAAAAGATTATCACTTCAGAATGATTTTAAGGTAACTAACTTATTCAACCCATATACTTCGCTAGTTATTCCTGTAAGGTCTAATCTTGAAATCAGATTACCTTCTGTTCCAACTTCTAAATTCAATGCCTTCCCAAGATCGGCCTCTATTACCTTTGATGGATTTGATGATGTGGTTAATATTTTCTATTCCCTTCAAATGCCTCGTCAAGTAACTATTAGAGGATCTGACAATATGCCCTATAGGCTTTTGGTCAAACGTGATGATACCAGAAAAGATGCAAAGGTTGTGGAGTTCACCACCATGATCAATAGACTTCTTTTGAATAGTGCTGAAGCAAGAAAAAGAAAACTTTCTATCTCCAATTATTCGGTTGTTGCGTTGGCTGAGAACATGGGTGTAATTGAATTCGTGGCTGATGTTCAAACTATGAAGAGTATTATCAATGAACAAAGAAGAAAAATGGGATTAGTTGTTAATGAACGGAAAATATTCATGAAACTTGATGAGGCCCAGAAAATGGTTAAAAGCTCCAAGTCTACTGATTTACAAGCTTTGGATAATCTTACTCAATTGTTCAAGCATATTGTTGAAGAAAATCCTCCTGTTTTACACAATTGGTATATTGATCAATTCTCTGATCCAACCGCATGGTATTTGGCTAGAAATAGTTTTGTACGTTCTTCGTCTGTCATGTCTATTGTTGGATACATTATTGGTTTAGGTGATAGACATTGTGAGAATATTTTATTCTTTAAAAAGAATGGTTCTGTTCTTCATATTGATTTCGATTGTTTGTTTGACAAAGGGTCCACTTTACCTACTCCTGAAATTGTTCCGTTTAGACTTACTCAAAACATGGTAGATGCAATGGGTGTCTGTGGAATTGAAGGTACTTTTAGAATTACTTGTGAAGTTACGGGATCTATTCTTCGAGAAAATGAAGCTCCTTTGATGAATATTTTAGAAACATTGCTTTATGATCCTTTATTGGATTGGAAGAGTTTGCAAAAACCAGAGACTCATTTATCGAAAGTTAGAAGAAAGCTTAGAGGATTGGTCAACGAAAAAGAAGGATTACCAATGAATATTCATGGTCAAGTTGATCTTTTGATTCAAGAAGCAACATCGATAGAAAGATTGTCACAAATGTATGGAGGATGGGCACCATACATCTAACAGTTAATTCCCATCATATTATAGCATATTAAAGTTACAAATGTAATATAAACTATCACATATATAAGGTTGTAGATCAAACATCGCGTCTTCTGATCTTTACCCATGGAATGTTAATCATATTTTATTGGCCATATTTAATTAATTAAATGTAATAACTGGTATTACTTGTATATTTAGTGTAATAAATATTTCAATTTCCTCCTTTAAAATAATTGCTAAATCAATTATATTTGTTAAATGATTTTTAATTATTATTACCTTACCTAGTTTGTTTCTTGACTGGAAGGAAATTCACTCGTCAGTTGAATTGGAGGAGATTCAGGAGGAGGTTTCCGAGTCAATTTGTGTTCGGTATGACTAGTGGTATATCCATTCACAGCTGTCACTCCACTTACACTGGCTGTAGGACTTTTTGCACCCAAAGGAATAGTGGTATCACTTGAAAAATTCTGGATTTTTTCATTGAAATCTTCAATCAATGCATCATCATCAATGTCACTGGCGATAGTATAATTGATAGACTTATCATCATTAATTTCAGGTTCTGTAACTCTAGGTGGAAGAGGTGGAGCGTTTGAAATAGTTAATGGCTGATCAATAGTTATTGAGCTTCCCCTTCTGGAAGAATTAGAATCACCAATAATAGGCTTGCTATCATATCTGCTAAACTCATAAGATGGTTCTTGCTTTGTTGGTGAACTAGTCTTCCGACTATTGAGACTAGTATTAGAATTTTTTCTTGGAATTCTTCTGTTCAGAATCATTTCAGGTGGAGTATATTGTTCCTCTTGCGCTTTTTCATCCTTGAAGTACCATTTTCCTATCTTCTTCAAGGTGCTCATAGTAGTATTTTTTGTTTGTGGTTCTGTTTCATTTGATAAATGATCATTCATTGCAGAATTAGACTTAGAACTTTTGATTCTCTTTCCTAAATCAGAAATTGTATTTGATAACTTATTCTTAGATTTAACTGGAGTTAATTCTGCTTTAATTTCGGTATCAAGGTCTAATTCGCTCTTTGTAGGTTCCATATTCTCTGAAGGGGGTGCTGAAACAGAACCACTATCAGACGTATCTTGTTGTGGAGGTTCCCAAATACCACCTCTATAAATGTCATTTGGAGTTTCATAATAAACAACATCATCCCAATGTGGTAACACGAAACTTTCTTTCATGGCTTCTTTGAATTTCTTTTCAATTGAATTTGTAAGAATGGTGTAACCCATTTGTCTTGAACTAATTACAGGTTCAATTTTTAATACCATTGAAGGCTCCACTTCAAAAGTGTACCAGACTCTTGCTGAAGGTGGAGGTTTCACTTTAATAAGCATACGACCTTCGAGTTTTGATAATGTAATTCTTAATAATAAATCCACATCACGAGTTTTAAACCTTGATCCCAAACTAATGTTAACTTTAGTGGCTATCTCAATGGAGAAGTTCCCATGATATGTCATATAAGTGGAAATAAGAATTGTTCCATCTGGGTTAATTTCTTTCAAGGCTGGATATGTGAAAAATGGTGCAGAATCACCAGGGTATATAGATTTGATAACAAACTTATCCAAGAACCCAGGTTTTTTTATTTTATTTAATTTTTTGGATACTTTCTTATAAAGATATGCTTCTAAGGTTTTGGTTTGTTGGAAAGAAAGAAATAATCTTCCAATCAAAGCATTTAGCCATTTTGTTTGTAATTGACCCTCAGAACTGTACAATGTCTGGATTAAATCCATAATGGTACTTGTAGGGAAATGAAGAGTCTTCGCATGAATGCCTGGATCCAAAGATTCTGGAAACTCATTGTGGGCCGTTTGCTTAGTTGCACGGATAAGTGCAAAATACCAATCTTCCTTATCGATATTGTAATCACAATAGATGAAAAACTTTGGACCATTTAGATTATCTGGACTTTCAAAAAGTGGTTTAGGACGTTCGTTTTGAGAAGTCCGACCGTCAAGTGATGGTTCGGCAGATTTAGTTGATGGATCTTTGGTTGCTTTAGTGGGTAAAATTGCAATAGCTGAACTTCTTGTGAATAATGAAGCATCTGATAATTCACGAGGCCATATCGATACCACATGACTAGATAAAACAATTACATGCTTCACATCCTTCAAGCTTTCATCTTTATAAAGAAAGAGGTTTCCATGTTTGAGTATAGCATAGTAACGATGTTTTCTTTGGGAGTTTCTGAGCTTTTCAGGATTTTGTTGTTGAGTTGATTGAGTCGAAGGTGAAGCAAGTGTGCTCGTGGTGGCAGAATTGACAGTTAAATTGCTTGCTGTATCAGTATCTGCTAAGGTTGCAGTATCCAGAAACCCAGTGAATGGGAAATCAAATGATCCAGAGCGGGACTTTTTACCACCATTCCCATCATTCTTTATGATTACCGTGTCCTTTTGAACCAACTTATATAATGAAGAATAAGCTGATTTGTTTTCTGGAGATTCACTAACCGATTGAGTTGAAGAATTAATTTCATCAGGTGAATCAAGATAATCTTGTGTTACGAAGATCCAACCTGCTTTAAAGGTTTCTAAGCCCGATTGACTTTTTTCTTCAATTTCACCTGCCTTTAGAGGCTTTGAATATTCCAAATTGTCTCCATTCAAAAGTCCTGTTTTTGGAGACTTTGATTCATCATCTTGATCCTTTTTTGATTTATCAATTAAAGGGTGTAAATATACGAAACCAACAATAAGAAGGGGAAAGAAAGTTATACCACCAAAGATGTAGACCAAAAGTAGCAGGAACAACCCCATTTCTGTGGTATTTTAAATTCAAATGAACTGATCAGGATCTTTTTGAAAATGATTATGAATCAATCAGTTGGAGTATATGGCAAGTTGGCTTAGATAGATAATGACAGCCAATATGATTGCTCACGTGCTCGTAAACGTGATGACTTAATGAGGCAGTATGGGGCGGATTGAGTTTAAGCGGGTGATTGTTATCACGTGACTATTTTGCTATCTGGCAGATACGAGGGGAAGGAAGATGTCGCTGGGAGGAAGAGATGTCGCTCTAATGTCGTCCCCTCTTCAAATCCGCAAAAACCCCTAAAATGGAATTTGCGTCCCCACGCAACCCCCCTGATAAATCGCGGCCCCGAAACGGCACATACAGGACATTTAGTGGCGAGTTAAAGTATGATAAGATTAACGAAAATTTTTCGCCTAATTTGCTGTCGGAATTGCATTAATACGGAGCGGGAGTTTAAAAACATGATGTATCACCTATTTCATGTTTGAGCTTAATCAATAGGTGCTGGTATGTTACGGAGTTGAGTAATTCTTATTGCCGGATTTCCGAAAACAACAAACAAAAAAAAAAAAAAAACGATAAACAATAGTGTTTGTAGACTACAACATTAAAAAAAAATACAATTTAGTTTTCAACATTTCATGGACCATTAAACTATACATACAGTAGAAACGAATTAATAGGAAATAAAGTAAAGGGTGTGAAAATAAGATAGTTGAAGTAAAAGTAAGGCGTGACCCCATGAATAAATAATATGCACCTAGCAGTTGTTAACCCGCCACACTGTCGATATTTAGTTTTTTTTTAATATAACATTTAATTATAACATTAAAAAAAAAAAAAAAAATCGACTCATAAGAAAAAGTCATTAATTAAAAAGTTTCCAGTACTAACCATTTCACTAGCTTTACCAGATAAAATAGATCTCTTATTCAAAATCTTAAAAATGTCATGAGATTCTGGATTAGAAGTCACTGGGTATGAGTTATCATTGAAAGCAGATGAAGAACAAGATGCAAATTCTGACAAGTTAAGATTGTTATGATTATGTCTGTAATGAAATCTCATCTTGTTATTCAATTTAGCAAAGCCAGTAGTAGGAGTAGTAGGAGATTCAGCTTCAGGGGTGGTGGTGGCGGAGTTAGTAGTAGTGGTGGTAGAAGAAGAAGAGGAGGAAGAAGCAGGAGCTTTTTCTTCTTCATCATATGACAAATAATCATCAAAAGTATATGAGTCACCACTACTCTTAGAATTAAAGTTCACATTTTTAAAGAATGGAACATCAGGGTTATGACTAAATGAAGGAGTGGATGGAGAAGGTGAACTTGGCACAATCTCATGAGTCTTATTATTAGACTTGTTATTTAATAATGCAAAAGAGGAATGATCATTGTAGACTTCAAGTGGCGATTTTCTGAAGTTAGCATAGTATGAACGAATGTTATCATTTAAAATCTTGGTGAAGTTAAGAGATTTCAATTCAGTGTAACCTATTTGTGATTGTTGTTGTTGTTCAGAAGAATTGTTATCAGTTGCAGCTTCTTCATCCAAGTTTAAAATATCATCATTAACATTGGTTAAACTTAATAACTTTTCCACTGGGTCAATTTTATCATTGTTAACCTCTTCATATATATCAGTTTGAATTCTTCTTCTTTTAGGGGGTGCAAGGTCACCATCTGACTTCCTGACTAAAGGCTTGTTAGTGGTGTCCAAAGACTCTTTGCCCTTAGAGGACAAAGTACGTGTACGAGTAGACTTACGAGCAGACATTGAGAACAGAATTGGTTGGGAATCGGAAGGTATAATCAAGGCAAATCCAGGCCGTAATATATAACTTGTGTTTTTTTTATAATGAAATGAAAATGAAAAATGAATGTAATTGAAAAATTTCAAGCTATGAGATAAAAATAATCGATAATTTTACTCAATAACTCTGTTCTAAAGCACGTAATATTTAGTTGTGTACACCTTCTAAGACGACTTGATAAGGTCGGTAGAATCTATAGAATTAAAACTTTCCAAACTCTGGAGACGGGACCATATATATAGACAAATTTTTTTTTTAAAATTTTTTTATAAATTTTTTTTTTTATTTTTTAACAATCTGGGTTTTTTTTTTTTTTTTGGCACTGAAAAAATTTTTGTTTGTGTTTTGACAAAGAAATTTTTTGGTCTACAGTAAAATTATTGGTTAAACTAGTGAGTAACAACGGTGCACTTGGCACCAGTTCCATGGATAATGATCCTAAAATAACATGGAGTTTGGTAAAGATCAGGAACATAAATTGGATGTAAGGAAGGTATGTGGAGAACAATTGATGGAAGTCGAAAACTAGGGAGGTTTACTTTAATTACAAGCTCTATTTTTAAAATGCTAAGAACTAAAAAGGTTGGTTAATCTTGCTTGAACTGGTGGTCCTTCCCCTCTCTGTTACGATAACCTTTTCCCTTGTTCGCTGTGTCCCTAACGTTTCTGACCGTAACTGGTGCATGGTTTTAGTTGTGTGCCCGGAATATGGCACCTTTCCGATGTGCATGGTGCATCTGACTTTATACAGGTACGCGCACTGTCATACAACGTAAGATGAAAAAGCTGGGTCGCTATTGGCTCATACAATAGGAAAAGCCCCCTAACAATCCCCAGAGAAAGACTAGTCAAAATCCGATTAATATTAATGACTACATTCATTGGCCTATTTCCGGTTTATCATTCGTAATTCTATTTGAGGGGGGGTTGTGGGCTTTTTTCTCTGAAAAATTGTCGATCCTCACAAAACTTGTTTTTTCAGGGACATGACTCTCACTCCCCCTAACAAATCTAGTAAAGATAGAGGGGTGCACCCACGGAGGGGTGGCAAGATTACCACTTGAGTGACCGGCCGGTGTATCCGGGCATATAATATATTGAAAGGCTTTTACTCTATCATCTACGTCATACTCAGAACATAATTCAAACGTAGATCTTATCAGTTTAGAGCACTTTTAAGGTTTTTTTCTGGTAAACATTGTTCATAAATTGCTTGAATTTAAAGTAATAGATGAATGAATTATGTAAGTAAGGGTATTCCATATCGAAAAAAAACGTCACCTTTAAACGTGTTGATCATTCCAAAAAGAAAAAGATCAGTTTCACTATTTCCATTCCTATCCTATTTAATTTAAAGTGGGTTAATAGTTAATGTACGGCTTACTGGTTTTATCTGTAGATTTTATTCTGCTAAATAAACGTTTTTAAGCAAGTGTAGTAGAAGCATGACTGATTGATAATTAAGTTATTTTGTTCTTTATTATTTCACTTGATGTCAAGTTCTATTTTACCCCCTTCGTTGTTGTTTCCGATTGTTCCCTCCACATGTTTTATCTAAATGAATCAACCCGCTTAGGTTAAGTCCGAAGCGCAAATCCTTTTTTGGTGAGTACCCCGATTTAATAGTAGCTTTACTAGATTTGTCCAAACATTCTATGGGGTAAAATGAATAGACATTGTAGTTATTGTATTCCATAAAAAATGCTTCGTATTCCATTTTGGTTCTCTGCATCTCGGACGTCCTAATCAATAAACCTTAATTCTCTAATGTATGAATTACTATCTATATACATTATTATTATTATTATAATCATCTATATAAATCAGCCACTGCATGAAGTTTAGACCCCAGAAAAAAGGATTACCCATCGATCTCATATGATTCCGAAGGTTCCTATCTAGTTGTTGTTTATCCTTAGCCCACGATTATCCTTCCAATTCTCTCTTTTGTTCTCTCCCCCCAACCCCCCATTTTTTATTTTGGGCTGGTTATTGTATTAAATTATGTGCCCTGCGGACAATACCTGTCAGGCAGATTGCACCACAAATATCAAAGGAAATTCCACCTTTAAAATCAAAACGGACAACTTTTAGAAGGGGTGGCTTATTATTGGTTTATTCCAGGCACGTTTTGGATTTTCCATATTTCTTATCTGCAATTATATCGATATTCCCGCCCCTACTGAGTTATTATCTATTGGAAGTCAAGTTGAATCCGCTTTTCCTTTCTTCCTCTCCTCCCCCCCTCAAAATCGAAAAAACTTCGAATTCCAGAACGATCGACAAAAACTTCCATAATAGTAAATTGAGCCCGATTATGTAAGCCTCAATCAAAATTCTTTTAATGTCTCTCTCCTAAAAATACAACACCGGTGGTGCGGCTACAGATGCAGTTCCTCTCCTGCGATATACTAAAATCGTATCTTGAAACCTGTTGACAATAGATGTCCAACTCCGAATAATAACACTACATAGTTTTCCAAATAATTGTTGACAAAAATTCAGGTTAAGTCCGTTCCAAAGAATCTCTAGCATTATCAACAATATCAACAATAGTAGCGAATGTAAAAGAGGGGTTTCTCTATTTTAACCTTTGGGTTTACCTTACAACTATTTAATTGTAATTTTTTTCTCCTTCAATAAAAATCTCACAATATTCTCACTACATAAAAATAATAGTGAAAATTTAATCAGCGAAAATTTATCATTGCGATTGAAAATTTTAAATTTGAATTAGGGAAAAAAAAATAAATTGTACAATCAATTGGTATCTAAAATTTTTTTTTTTTTTTTTCACTTGCAATATTCACAATAATCTCCACGTCAATTGAATGACACATTGATTTGATTCACAATTGATTCTTATGATCTGTAATAAATCAAACTCTACAATATAATAAAGTATTACCATCTATAATAATTAATCAATTGCCACTGATCTGATCTATAATTAACTTACCATATCTTTTATGTAATCCTTCTATTGAACCCGCACGAATGGAAGATTTCTTTTCCAATTACCCCTTTAATAGTACTTTTAAATTCGCCGTAATCCTGCTTGAGATTCTATTAGCGAGTTAACAAAAATGAAAATTTTTCATTTTTTATGAAAAATTACAAAATCTTGCGAACTATTCTACGCTACTCTATATTTAAAAAAAAAAAATTGCCCTATTGTTCAGTATGATTGAAAATTTAAAGTTGGACCAAGTACAACCTACACTTTTATTGGCCAATTCTATAGATTTTTTTTTTTTTGGCATAAAAGATTGTTGTATTCAAATTACGGAATTTTATTCATTTTCTTCAATTGTCAATTGTGAATAATGTTCAATTACTTAGCAACTCAATTCTAACATTCCAACATTCCATATCACTCCTTCATTTCATTTCACCTGTATTGTCACTTGATCTCTTATCTTCCCCTCTGTAGTTTTCTTCTTAACAACAAATTTTTTCAATTATTCAAGACGCAGTTGGTTACGTACAATTGTTTTTTGACATACATAGAGCTTCTACGTACTTGCAGTATTGTTTTGATGACTATTCTTTAAGCGCGTCTCAAAGTACAATCAAATTAGCCGATGCTTCCATTCCCTCACTATACTTGCAAAATTTAATCACAAGATCTTTGGCGTTCCTCAAGAAAAACTCTTTAAATATCGCTTAATTACAATAGCTTAACGAAACTCTAATTGAGGCTGTGTTTATGAGTTTACTACACGATATAAAATTCAATGGCTGGCTTAAATATACTACTAAGGCGGACCTTCAAAGTAAACAATTTTTTTTCATCAAGTTTTCCTTCAATATTCTTTATTTTTCATTGAATCTCTACTTACCGTTACTTATTCACTATCGTGCCCTAAAAGGACCTGCACCTAGATTCATCTCGTGAATTACGATGGCGTGCGCTTGAAAATTCGTATAAAGTGAAAAAAAATTCTTTTTTAGTTAGTTCCTACTCACTCTTTACACTTCACTCTTCTTTACTTTTACAAATTGTAAGTATTACTTGCTCAAATATGAGATGATTAGAATGAGCCCCGGAGGCTCTATCACTATATAAACCCAGCTCTTCGATACTTTTTGTTTCATGAGAAGAATAGTTAAGATAGATGATTCATATTATGTTCTTTAAGATCACAACTAACATTATAGATTATGGAATTCAGATCAAACCTAAAGTGAATTGACAAATGACTGGATATATCCGAGTGTATATTAGGGGAATAAAAGTCCTCGTATACATTTGGATGTTCTAGTTTTTGAATTACCATTGGTAGTACTTGTAGAAGTTGGATTATAGGTAAGTTCGATCTAAACTATTGAACTGTCGTGAATCTTTAACACAGTAGTGAAAAGTCTAATTTCCAGCGTGTCTATGTTAATCTCGTTTCTAATGCAACATAGATCCTGTGATTTTTCACGTCTATTATAGGTGTATTTGTCATTTATAGTGGCTTACAAAAAGAATGTCGTATTAATGTACATTTATTAATTGGCTTCTTCCCTTTCCAAGGCTTGCTTTATAACCCCGATAACAGCACTACTTTGAATCTTTTCATTTCCTCCTTTAGAAATCCCGTATTCTATTTCACTCAATCCTTTATAGATCTCTATTCTGGTATGAGGTTTTAATTGATACTTTCCTAAAATTTCAATAAATCCAGTAATCATATCCACCAATGCTAAACCCTTGGTCTTTTTGTATTGATCCAAAGTCATAAATGCGGTAGTCCAATCGTCCTTTAAAATAGAATCTAAAATGGTCTCGACATCTTTAGGATGTGGAGCTCCAATACATTCAAAAATCATATCTTCATCAATTTCATCATTTGTTTCCCCACTAGTAGCAGCTTTACATGCTTGCAAAACATTCAATGCTCTTCTCATATCACCCTTGGATAATCTTAACAATGCTGTAGTTGCTGGGTCGGAAATATGAATACTTTCTTTAATTATAACATTTTGAATACGTTCTTGAATTGCTTTCTCGGGTATAGGATTGAATCTGAAACGTGTACATCTAGAAACCAAAGCTGGATTCAATTTATGAGCATAATTGGCTAAGATACAGAAACGAGTGTTCTTAGTATATGTTTCAATAATTCTTCTTAAGGAATTTTGAGCAACAGATGTCATAGCATCTGCTTCATCCAAAATAATTAATTTGAACCCCTTGGAGAAGATTTGCATAGTAGAGGCGAAGTTTTTGATTTGGTTTCTAACCACATCTATACCTCTATCATCGGAAGCATTTAATTCCAAAACCAGGTTTTTGTAATTTGGTCCATAGATTTCCTTGGCTAAGGCCACAATGGTAGATGTTTTACCAGTTCCTGGTGGTCCATAGAAAAGAAGATGTGGTAATTTACCTTCATGCACAAAT
The DNA here is from genome assembly GCA_030568535.1 of Suhomyces anneliseae. Lineage (NCBI taxonomy): Eukaryota > Fungi > Ascomycota > Pichiomycetes > Serinales > Debaryomycetaceae > Suhomyces > Suhomyces anneliseae. The sequence continues at coordinate 218,295 of JAJMGB010000023.1, forward strand.
TTTCTGACTGTATCGACAATATCTTGTTGACCATAAACTTCTTCTAAAGAGTCTGGACGGTATTTTTCAACCCTATAGGTTAGTAACAGAACGAATAAATAAAGGTAGTGGTCAATTTAGTTGTATCCAATGAATATCTATGGGACACGAGTGGGATCGTAGTTCGCTTGGTTTGGTTATACTCCATCTTTAGCTAATTATCTCTGGTTGCCCTCTTGCGTGGTTCCTCATTATAGCGTAAGGGCCATTCTGATCCATTGGGCAACAAATTTGTTTGGGATTTCGGGATGTCTAGATTTTTAATAAACATGATAGAAGTAAAGTCATTACCACCACAGGATATACTTACCAAGGCAAGTTTTCTTTCAGATCGGTAGTCATCTTGTGAGTTAGATAGTAGAATCCAACACCAAGTTCAGTTTTAAGACGCGTTGGGTCGTGCGAAACCGTGTTCAAACTGGGTGCAAATTGAACCATAGACTTAAAGTGTTGACAGAAAGAGAAGTCAGATGGGTGAAAGAAAATGTGTTGGCATGGGCGAAATGTTTGAACTTCTTTATAAATTCATAAGTGTCAAAATTTCTTTCATCCCATTTTGTTTATATAATTTGTTGCCCAAAACGTTTGAATACCACTACACATATATAAATGAATATCCATATGACTTTTAGAGTATGGGATTGTATTTTTTAATACAAAGTATATGTTAGTCTGCCTCTAATTAATTTCAATATATAGCGAATTGAAGGTATCATGTTAGACTAGAGGCAATTTTGAAGTTTCTCTATATGATGTAATTCTTCACTATAAGAATACAGCCAACTACTCTTCTATCAAGGCCGTTCTTGCCTTCCAAGTTCGACAATTATCGTTGAATTATACATTGGATTTTTTTCATAGTGGTTTATGCTATAAAATGGGCAATATCATGTACTTTGAAGATTCTTTGAAGTAGCTCTTTTCATCATGAATTAAAAATTTACCAAAAATAACTTCCAATTCAAAGCCTGGTTAGCTCAATCGGTAGAGCGTTTGACTCTTATTCTGAGGTATCAAAAGGTTGCGGGTTCGACCCCCGCATCGGGCTTTCTTTTTTGCATTCTATACCAATAGTCTTTTTTTTTTACTTGCAGGAATTCCTACCTCATCACAAATGTTTACTATGGTCATTTAATCACGTGGATAAAACTGCATTTACTATATATTAAAATTTACCCAAATTAACTATGTACATTATCCGTATCTAACATCTCTATAAACCCATGAAGACTTGGTAACTGTGATTTGAGGATCTCTAAAATAGTACCTTATTAAAAAAAAATTAAAAAAAAAATTAAACGAGTAAGTAACTTCATTCTGTTGGATCTGACTCCATTTTTTTGATTTACTTATAATGAAACGCAAAGTAACACACATCCTATCAATAATACCCAATTAACCACGTAAGTTCTGAATGCACTACTAGAAGCTACTTTCAGTTTTCCAACATAATTACACGTAGGATAATCACCACCATCGTCCAAGTAATAGGACTGGAAAATAGAACTATTGTGTCTAGGACAACTGAAACCAAAATCAGCAGGACAATCAGCCACTAAAACTTGGCAAACATTGAGACAAGGAAGAACTTCATAATATGGAAGATTAGGTTGAATGGTATTCAAAATAAAATCATTACGAGATTCATTGGTATCTCTATATTTGTAACCTGTAATATTTCTTGTAGTACATCTTGGAATGGTAACTGAACAAAGCCAATTTTTATAACTTTCAGCACAATCATCACAAGATCTTAAAGGTGAAAATGCAGCATTGGATGTGGTATTACAAGGAATTTGTTGTAATGCTTTTGAAAAATTTCCATATAATTTTTTGGCTTGATGATCATATAATTCTTTAACTTCTTCTTTTGAACCATTTGTATTTGACGGGACTGAATATGCCACTCTATCACAAAATTCTAAATCATAAATCAATTCACAAGCAGGACTATCAAGAGTTTCAAACTCGAATGGTTGATAAACTGCACCACCAAAATTATTACCACCAAAATCTGACACAAGGTAAGCAATATATTTTGTAGAACTGTTTAAATTATTGACGAAAAATTGTTGCTGTAAACCACCATTTCTTCCGGTATAACTTATTTCCATTTGGGAAGCGGTGATTAAAGCTGGACCATTTCTAATAGCACACCAACTACTATTCAAAGTATCAAAGTATCCTTTATAATCATAAGAATAAATTAAAAGGGAATAAGGTGATCTGGTAACATTCCAGGAAGATGCATTAGTACTTGACGTTGTTAAATTACCAGTAACTATCAACGCCGAATTTTCATCAGTATCAATGACTCGAGCAGAAGGACGATCATCCCATTGGAAAACCAAATCATTTTGTGATGCTCCGATTTGGTAAGTCCAACTTGCTTCTTTATCGGTATTTTCAGGTGCTCTAACTGCAACATATAATACAGAATCGTCATATTCTGATGAATTAAGAATAGGAACATCAGCTAAAGCTTGGAAGTATCCCGCATGAAACAACTCCATGTTTCCGATCTCAAAGTTATTGAACATAGATGAATTAAATGAATAATACACTGCAAGACTTGTATCATTTAACTTAACATTCTTTGGTTGCGAACAGATATTACCAGTTAAAAAGATCAAAAGTTGATAATATTCTCCCAAACCTGATGATGTATTGACATTGAATGAGTATAGCTGGAGCCCGCTCTGCTGGATGGTATTTCTAATGGGAGTAAACTCTGACAAACCATTGGACTTTCCTCTTGGTGAGATGATCTCTCTTTGAAAGAACAGAGAAAGAGAAAATGGATCAAGTGGTTGATCAAGATCCAAGTCGAACCCGGTATCGAACTCAAAGAGAGCAACGACTTGGATCAGAAAGATCCATACTGCCCAAATGAGACAGGGCAACATATTAAACCTCTATGAAAGGAACGAAATAGGTATTTAGATTTTAGGAGTTCTACAATTGATTTGAGATGGTGCGAAATATGTGAATTTGTGAGACTTCGGCTGTAACAAGCCACTTGGGACAGACTACGGAATAAGGAAAAAAAAATTAGCCAAGAGATTTATAAATAGCAGTATGACCAAAGATTAAGATTATGTTGAATATCAACAACGAAGGGTTCCCGCCAAGCTTTGTAGGGACGAGTAATCTTATCAACCAAATGTACTCGCTTTTGACATATTATTTGTCAGGGTCCAAACCAGTGAAGGGATGTAATTGTGGGGGTTCTTTATACCTCCCATGGGATATATTTTAGCACGGTGTGGCACCCTTGAATAAAACACCAAAAGGTATAGAGGAGCTATCTGAAAATGAGTCAATTGAAAGAATATTATTTTTGAGTACTCACAAGACTCTAATCTACAATTACTAATAATATAGATCCACTACATTTAAGGTTACAACATTATAGTTAGAGACAAATTAATTCTTTTTTTTGAATCAGTTTATATAAATTCTAAAAGTTATTGGAATCCAGAATTTTTGGATTAAATGTCGTTTATGACGGTTTTGACTTTAAAGGTAATTTAAATAATAGTTAGTTTAAAAAATTAGCCAAAGTAACAAGTATGTGCTACCTCAGTTCTTAAAAAAAAAAATACAACAATGAGTACCCAGTTAATCTTTGTATAGAAGTGAAATGCTTGATGACAACCAAAGCAGGTATATGAGATCCACGATTATGATCTAATACATTCAAATGTGTGGAACGGAGTTTTAAACAAAAAAGAATAATAAATAGGGGATTATCAGCTCAATTCAGTAAAGCTAATCAATAAACACGGCTATGCTGATTATGAGAAAAGTTTCCAGAATTTCTTCTTCTTTTTCTTGTCGTCCTTATTAACATTATCTGAAGATGATGAATTATGATGCAAATGAAGTGCACTGGTGATATCTGGGTGGGAAGACAATGGTTTCAATTTTGGTCTTGATTGAGTAGTGTCGATTTCATGAGATAAAGCTTTCTTAAGTGGCTTGGTAACCTTATTCTTTGCTTCTTCTGCAGCCTTTAGTTTAGTAGCACTTGGTGATTCCAAGTTGACAAATTTAAGAGAACTCTTCTTCTTTTCGAAAAACAGATCAGTAGACAGATCACTTGGTGGATGAACATTGATTTGAGGACTACTTTGATCCTTATTCATCAAACTCTTCTTCAATTCTTTATAAGATAATCCTGCTCTTGTAGTTGGTTCTTCGGTCTTGGCTTTTTCTATAGGTTCCAACATAGACTTTGTTTTATGTGGAACATATCCAAATGAATTAGAACCTGTGATAGCCTTGGCAAGTTCTGCTCCTTTACCATTTATTTCAGGATCAACGTCACGAATGTTTTGACATAATGCAGATGATTTATCAGAAATAACTCTTGCAAAATCAGCATAATAATCTTCACCTAATGGTCTAGTAGACAAAAATTTCATATCACCAACCATTTCTTCTTTATAACTAAGGAAATATTTGGAAATTTCATCGAAAGAAGAATAGGAGTCTGCTGAACTAACACTAGCATCAGAAGAACTGGAGTTTATAGAACTGGCATCATCAGAGTCTTGTTCAATTGCTTTTAATATTTTTTCTTCTTTAGTTTCTTCTTTCTTTTCTTTTTCATTTTCTGCCTCTGGATCCTTTGCTACGTATCTGCTTTCAATCAGAGCAGCCAATCTATTTTCAAATCTGCTCAAATTCATAGCAGGAACAACAACCACTGGTAATGGAAAGTTCTTGACCAATCTGTCGGTAAGTTTTGAAGACAACCAAGACTTCAATGGAGCACTAATTCTCATGTTTTGCTTAGAACCAGTACAAACCAAGTTAGGTTCATATAATTTATACATTTCCTTCATAACTTCCTTTGTTCTACCCACAGCTAATTCCACAGAAACTTTGGCAATAATATTTGGGTCAATCACTTCCATGATATAAGTCATGATATTCTTAGCAAGGACTTTAGTAAATTCGGGACGATTTCTTTGTCTTAATCTCATTTTAGGAGTAACTGCAACTGCAGTTCTGGTTGGAGAAATTGACATTGGTCTGTTTCTACGTGGTTTATGCAACTGAGGAGAGTCTAAAGCAGAGACAACAATAACAGTATCACCATGTTCAATGAAAGAGTTCAAGACCCAATCCAAGGCAACCCAAGTATGTTTTCTTCCACTGACATAGACTAAGATGACTCTATGAGGTAAGACAGGTTTAATATCTAATTTGCCCAAGTATAAATCTTCGAATTTGGAGTGAAGTTTGGTAAATGTACATCCACGATGGGTAATAATTGGTCTGGTAGGATAATCTGTTCTCATTGGTTTTATAAGTTTGACAAGGTCAAGAGTAGACATATCAAGGTTAGCATGAATACCTGGGGTAGCGAAGTTACGAGTAGGAGACATTGAGAATTGTCTATGAGGAGAAGGACTTCTACTTGCATGACGACCTCTTTCTCTTTCTGCCGCATAATAGTCATATAATTCTTCTTCGTCTTCTTCACTATCATCATCATATTGAAGGTTTATAGTATCAAAAGAGACTCTCTTTTCGTATTTGGTTTTGGTGATACAATCATCATCTCTGACTTGAGGAATTGCGAACTTCATTGACCGATATTGATCGTTCAGTTTGTAAGAGAAGTATTCTAAAAGATCATGAGGTTTGCTAATACCAGGATGTAAGAATTGTGCATGGTCTTTTATGGATTCTAATTCAGCTTCATCATCAACAATAAGTTGAGTCAAGTTAGGAGAAGATACTGATCCACCAAGGAGAGGTCTTGGTGGCTTGATAGACTCCTTCAAATCATCCACTATAGAGACTTCTTCTGGAACCTTTGGAGCTTCAGAGACTTCAGACATGTTGAGAATAATAAGTTCAAGTTAAACACTAGCAAGGGTCAATTGATGCAAATGGATGGGGAAAGAAAGTGAATTGATCTTTTTCAATAGTTGCCGTTTGATGGTTGAAATTGAAGCTTGATCAAAAGGAAAAAAAAAACTAGTGTTGATCCAATGTTCTAAAATAAGGTCTTCTGATTTCTGTCTTTGAGTTTAAACTTCTATCAAGAATACTTCTTGGCTTTCAGTATCAGTACTGTATGTAGTGAGAAGAGTTGATTGAACCTAAAAAATGGGGTCGAACTAAAATGGGGTTTGAACAAATTTCAAGGAGAAAATTTCCAAGCAAATAACAAACTAAAGGGCTGATAAGCCACGAATGGTTCTGTAAGGTATAACTTGGAACTACGATGATGTAGGAGCTAATCGTCGTGCTTGGTGAGGGCACGACATGGACGACGATCAGCCAGTATCGATACTTGAAACTTACTGGGGGAGAGAGAGAGCGCAATTATCGGGTGCGGCAGTGTAAAACGTTCTCGTGTGCCGAACCATTCCGGTACAATTTTTTTAGGTTCACGTGAGATCAGCCAGAATACGAGGGGAGCCGTGCGGCAAACCAACTGTCAAAGGTCAAAAAGAGTGGAGGAGTCAAAAAAAAAGCAGTGGAGGAGACTTCGAGGTAAAGAAGAGCCAAGTTTTAGTAGTTGTCAAATAATAATATAGATGTCAAATTTGCAGCAGCAGCGGAACAAGCCATTTTACAAGTAGCCAAAGACTTCGCAAGATCTAGAACTGGTACACCTGAAACAAGGCACCTTGCTTAGTCATTAGCTGTACTATGCCACCATACTCTTACTATTTATCCCATGTGCATTTTTCAATCATTTCTGAGGTTGATCTGGCCTAGTAGAAAATAATATTTTATAGTATGGATCGGAATTGTTCTTAATTATTGAGGAATGTGAGAGTGGTCAGATCGAAATTTGACTTCCTATATAAAAGAAATCAGTCTGAACCTAGTAGAAGTAGAAGTAGGATATTAGAGATTTGGGGAATTGGGGAAACACAAATTCACAAGTATCACAGGTAAATGTCAAGTATGTGGGGTTCAGTTCCAGACTGGATAAGCCTTGGTGTTTGTACAGTATGGGGCGAATAATTGTTACCCCAGTCTTGGGTAGTCTTGACAATTTATCGGTTTTAATTTCGTTCACAACTTGAGCACCATGAAGTTTATCTGCTGCGGATAGGAGCAGTTGAGGCTCCTCCGATTCATGTGAATAAGCGAGCACTTGTTTTCTGGTTATGGTCCATTTTTCTACGTTACAAAATGTGTCAGAAAAACCGGCAAAGTACATGCCTTTTTCAGGGGTATACATATTCAAAAACAAAAAATAGTTGTAATTCAATAGCTCTAAGCATTAGTCATGCTCCCCAGCTAGTACTGTAAATTGCTTTATTGCATTAACTTGTTGAAAGGTCTACACTTTCTGAGCCTGGAAACAACCTCAACTTTGCCCTGAAATTTGACACAATCCTGCATAACTAACTTTAGACTAGCTTACACTGCCAAGCCCTAGATATTGATCCTGAAGGTACTGTAGTTAAAAAGTCCCAAAGAAGTAGAAGGATCAACTATTGCTAACAATCACCTTGATTGTTAGAGTTTCTTGATCTCTATTGATCCACTTGTTGTTGAAAGATCTTAGGCTAAAGCTCTCTTTTGTTACTCAACAAGGCCGCAGATATCGGCATTTTTTTTTTTTTGGTATTTTTTTATTGTTGTTGATTTATTCGTTCTGTTCAATTGCTCCACGTTTCAAATATGCACTTAATTCTTATTGTAATATTGGATCTCCACAAACACTCCACCCAGGCTCCTTTCACAGTGCCTCACTCGAGTGCCCCCTAGGTGGTTAGGGTGGTTATATTTTATTATCTGAGCCTCTAACCGTACCCCTGTCGTTAATATTTAAAGCTGAATCTAAAGCGAGATCTTTGGTATGCGCTTGCCCCAATCCGGTAAAGGATCTTACCGAGATGCGCATTTTTCCTTATCCATCTACCTTTACATTCCTACATTGACGTCACTAATGATGGGTTGTAAGCTACTAAACTACCCTTATTACCTATCCTATAGTAAGCATTACATCAACGGTTAAATCCGTTTAATAATAATTTCAACCTTTTTTCCATATTAGGCCTAGCTTGTTCCATTTTTAAGTCATCATTTTTCAAAATAGCAACTTGAACCCTTAGTTCATCACTACTGCATATCGCGAGAATCCTATATTTATAAACAACAGGGTGCGATCGAATCTCTAAGCCTCATCACTTTTTGATCTGACGAATCCACTTTGCTTAGTTGTTTTCCTTTTTTCCCCTTCACCACTTATACCCCCTCATATTTTGTTCGGTCTGGAAATCCCAGTCTGTTACATCTCTATCAGTCCTCGTCTAACTTTTTAATATATTATCAACCAGATCTTTGTTGCAGCAATAGCTTAATAAATATCAACAGAATTGGAAAAAAAAAATACACCTCCCCATAACAAAATCGTTAATTTTCCTAGTACGAATATTTTTAACCAAAAAAGCCACTTTCCAACTATATCACTACGTCATTTCCATTTCCTTTAAGATCATCTAAGTGCTTTCGAATATGATGCTTTCCCGAAACAATACTGTGTCCTATAATAGACAAGAACCTTCTAATGTTCCTAAGAGATCAGCCTCTTTAAGTATCCATTCCAGCTCAGCTATTCCGAGATCTCTCACAGACCAAGTTGACTCCAACCGCCTCCTCACATCAAGCTTCCTTTACAAAAGATCAAGTAAAACTCACCAGTGGAAGAAAATATGGGTAACATTACGTAAATGTCAACTCAGCTACTATAAAGATTCCTCCGAACACAAACCAATAAAAGTTATCAACAAATCATGTTTACGGTCCTTCAACGAAATTCCTGATAATCAAAAATTCCACTTCGCCATATATACCAGTAAGAAAGTACTCCATTTCAAATGTGAAGATGCAAATACTTTAAATGCTTGGAAACATGCCTTAGAGGTATTTTTCGAAGATGAAGAAACCGAAGAAGAAGCCAAACCAGAACCAGTAATGACTTTCCTCAGACCTCTTGATTTCGACGGTTCTGGTTCCGGTTCCGGTCCTGAAGACCTGTACCTTTCATCAGATTCACCATTACCACAAGAATCAGCTTTAAACCACTACCATTTAGAAGAACCCACTATTGTCGAAGAAGAAGAAAATAACGAAACTTTGGATGAAATCCACCCACTAGAACCAGAAGAATATTTAATAGAACAAGGATATCTTTTAAGATTAAAGAAAAGATATAATCAATGGAAGAAAATTTATTTCGTATTAACCTCCCAAGCCCTTTACTTCTACAAGGATGCAAATCATTTGGATAGAGCCTTCAAAATTATTCCAGTGAATGATCTAGTAGATGTAATAGAGTTGGACCCAATTTCAAAATCAAAAATTTGGTGTATTTTAATTATTACACCATTAAAAAGATTGAGATTCAGTGCATCAAGTGAAGAGGAAATGATCAAATGGTTATCTGCATTAAAGACTTTGATATTGAAGAAGAGAAAGACCTTAAAGAGAGAATCCAGTGGTGAACAATCTATTTAGATCCAGCTCCAAATCTAGCAAGAGTAATACATCACAAACGCACCACCAACCAATAATCTTCAATAAATTCACCAGGTTCACTTAACTCCAGTATCGAGGTATATGCAGAAACTATACCCCACCCTATTTCATCATATACTAACGAAACCCGTTAGCATGTACACGATCATTACCCCCAACTATAATATTTTTAAGGAACAAAAAAAAAAAATTCAAACCCCCATTCATTAGAGAAAGCTACCACTCAATAATTCACTAGAGTTGGATAGTATTGTATAGAATTTAATAATTAATCATAATACCCGTACACTAAAAAAAAAAAAAATCTTAACGAGATCTATAAAAATGATTTGTAATTGTTGCGATTGATCTAACGAAAAACTAATTATGTCTAAATTATTAATCATCTAATTTTTTAACCGCCGTTTTGAACGGATTGGGCCTCAAATTTCATATTTCGCGATGTATAACTCGTTTTGTGGATTTTCTCAACCCTCAAATGATTTCAATCTCATTTATGGATTCTCATTATTAATTTATTTGCACCTTTTATTAGTGCATCAAGTTATCACGTTTTGGGTAAACTATCGTACGGCACTCTAGTAAACGAAATCATTAGTTATATCAAGTACGAAAAATAAAAATATGTAGGAAAGAAGAAAAAAAAAAAAAAAAAAAACTCAGCAAAATTACAGTAGTTTAAGCCTCTATGATTTTCGGATCCAGTTAAAATTCTACCGTAATAGGGTTCAATCCAATTAGGTTGGCTGCTCGCTAAAACCTGTCAGAATTATCAAAACCCAAACTACTACCCCACTACCAATTATTGAAAAATCAGACGCCTAAGGGTATATGGAAATCAACATTTTATACCTATGATACTTAGATTAGATTGCCTCGTAGTTTCCTCTTAACTACCTATAATATAATTATAGTAATTTTTTTTCTCCCTAATTCTCTACTTTCTCTTGTCTCCTCAAACTCTAAGACATTGCAAACATAAAGATGTCGTTCCTATTATTTTCCCCCCACGCTTGCACCTTCTGGTCCCGCACTAAAATACTAGTAAATAACTTGACCACACACAGTACGAGTCCCATCTTTAATAATAAACTTGTCAATAGATATACAATTTAAACAGTCGATTGGCGTGTTATATCATAATTGGAACTCATTTCCATATCCCATTAATCAAATATCCCCATCACAGTACATGAATTCATATGCCCAGACGAAATAATAAAAGCCGCCAACAACAGCGCAGAAAACCACCAAAAGGATTGCGATATAACCCGTTCTCCATAGATAAACAAAAGGAAAGAGAACTCATATATGGTCAAGAACATCCCGAACCAACTAATTTACCAATACCGTCCCCCGATCTGCACTATGAATCGGATTCATCCTTCGAAGAGGAGGATCAATGGGTTCTAGATCCTGAGTTTTCTGAAAAACAGTTATACAAAGTGAACCTCGAACCTTATCATGTTATGGTTACTTCGAAACATTTGAAGGAAACCATAGAATCCAACTTCACTGGTTGTGATTTATTTAAGTGGGCAGAATTAATGACTTCTCCAGTACCCGATTGGGAACTTTCCCTTACTTATGATGCAAGATCTGATAGAGATTCCGATCTGTTAAAATTTATACTATCCAAGCTTCTAAAATCTGAAAAATGGGCCCCAGAGTCGCCTTCATTATTAATTCATAGAGCAATTTTCAACAAAGTTGGTGCCAGAGTCCCAGAGTATGTTAAAAAATTCATAGATATTCATGTTGATTCGGCTCCTATAAAGTTCAGTTATGTTTTTTATATCGGATTATTTGAAACTTTTGAAAGAAATGAATGGCAATTCGCCATGGCCCAATTTATTTTTATGGCTTTACAATCTTATATGCTAGATAATGTGACTCTAGATCACTATATTAGGCAAGGTATTGGTCTGTACCTTCAACTTGACTCATACCTTGCCAAAAGAGCTCAACAATCTGCTGCTCAATTCAATGTTGAAAATTATGTCTTCCCCGAATCAACCCTTCCAGTTATAGTCTATGGACCTTTGAATAAGAATAGAAGTGCTAAATTATTTAAGAAGAAATCAGTACAAGTTGCAGTTCATAAAGGTTTTGTATCTTGTAAATTTCAAAATATAGAGGATGAAGAGGATTTTCTATTGAAAGGTCATGTTCATATAGATAATGTCAAATATTACGTTGAACCCAAAGAATATTCAGAGAGTTATACAGATCAATTGCTAGAATATAGAGAAATTGCTCCAAAATTTGATTATCGAGAAATGAATCCTTTAGGAGAAGAAGTTAAAAGTCCAGATTATCTTCGAATTATGGAAGAATTACAAAAAGATATAAAGGAAATTAAATTGGAAGAAAGTAAATCATCTCAATTGGATGATCTGCCAAAAGATTTGGTCAATCATGAAAATACAGTAAAAGCTCACGTGAACACTAGTATTTCTGCACTGATTGTACTCAAACAATTCTTGCAAGAAATTGAGTCGAACATAAATCCAGAATTGGTAGATGTACGCCCCGATACGCCAAAAGATGAGTCTCCTCCACAACGACTCGAAGAACATACCCAAAATCAAGATACACATGAAGAATTCGTTCCAATTCCTCGATCAAGAACACCAATGGAACTGAAAACCAAAGGATCATCCAAAAGATCTCAAAAGAAATCAAAAGAAAAGTCCACTCCAACACCACCACCTGTAACTATATCATCATCTGGATCATCATCATCTGCAAATGGATTAAGTAGCGAAGATAATAAGACCCCTGGGTCCTTCTATCTTAATGATGATGACTATTCCAAGTTTGTCTACGATGAGATGGATGAAGATGAAGATTTCCTTGAACTTGCAGACAAATTGGCAGATTTATTTCCTACCTATAGCCGTACCGAGTTGAAGATAAGAATTAAGACCAGTGAAGATATCGATGTATTAATTGAAGAATTATTTTTGGAACAAGAAACCCAAGATCTATACGAATCATTTGTTTCTGAAGAGCGTAGAATTGAGTTGGAGAGACAAACACCTCAACCTTCTTATTCAGCTAAAGTTTATCAACTTAAAGATATTTTCCCATCATACGATCTTGACGCTCTTCATAGTACTCTTGAAGAAGCAAATGATGATTTAGAAATTGCTACCAATAATTTATTGACTGGTCAAGTATCTTCATTCACACCAGTGAGTACCAGTCTTCCATCAACTTCTGGCAGTAATAAAGAACCAGCACCTAAAGGTGTATGGGATTCAATTCAAAATACTGCAACCAGACTTAGTGAAATAACTGGTATACCTTTGAGTGATGCTTCAAGTTTTCTTCACGCCAAACAAGGCAATTTCATTCAAAGTTTGGTAGATATTGTTCTCAATTATAGACGTCCTGCTCCTACAAGCAAACCAAAAGAGGTTCTTCCTAAAGGTGGAAGAGTTCAAAGAGGAGGAGCTAGAGCTGGTTCTAGATCTTCCAGAAAAGGTAACTCTTCACCACCTAGTGCTTACAAGTTGAATACTAGAAGTTCAGAATACCAAGAAATGAGAGCAATATTAAACAGTAATCCTCAATTTGAAGATATCGATAAGAAATTCAGTGAAAAGGCCTTGGAATTGCTTGAAGGAAATGTCATTAAAGTTATTGACATTTGTCGTATAATAGTGGAAAATAACAGTCAATATTTAACCAAAGGAAAGAGAGCTACTAACACATCAGCCAAAGCACTCAATTCATCAATACGAATGGCACCTAAGGTTAGTAGTAATTTGAGTTCTCAATTCGCAAGATACAGAACTAAATTCAATATTGTAAATCAAATTGAAACACAATCTCAAAAAGAAAGATTGAATACATTTAGTAAAACTGGAGAATTGGATTTACATGGACTTAAATTAACTACAGCACTTCTTGTCACTGAAAGAGGACTTTCTACATGGTGGAATGGGGAAATTTCAAATAGAGAATACCAAGGTAATCTTAATCGTTATAATAGCATGGCAGCATTTGCAGGAAAAGCTAGAATTATTACTGGAAGAGGACTTCATTCTGCAGGAGGTATTCCTGTGATTAAATTAGGGGTCAAGAACTTTTTGGCCAAGCATAAGTATATTTACGAAGAAGATGTAGGTAGTTTTACCGTGGTAGGTAAAAGACCATGAGTCAGGAGCCCTTCATTATAATCAAGATCCAGGATAGATCCGAGGAAAGTGAAATTCTGGGGCTTTTTTTTTGGACTAGTTGATTGTTAGAAACAGATTGTGCAGGTTTTTCACTTCTACCCATGCTATTACTTTTTTCCTATTAGGGTAGAAAGAGAAAAAAAAAAGCGACACACTTGCGACAAGAACTATTTTTTCATTAAGGAGAGTGAGACTTGACCAATTGTTAACATAGGGGTAAAAAAAAGATTTTAGTCCAATCAATGTTGGGTTGTGATCGAAATAATATAATACAATATAATGAATATTTCGAAGGGGGGGTCCTCTTATTGTGAGAGTCCACCCGATGCCCTAAACCGACGACCGGCTGATCTAATAGCATGCGTCGATATTACCAGCCCTCCTTAGCATTCAATCAATCTACTACTATATGCATGTAATTAACATAATGTCCACAAAACTGTAGATATACTTGATTCAGGTACAATAGAAATGCCAGATCTAGATACCCTGTTGTTCTAGATGCTGTGATAAAGTAAAGCCATGAACATATTCTATACATATATTTATTGATTAATTGATTCAGTCATTCAACCATTTATAAGAATCATTAACTATTAATTTTTGATAAAACTACAAGCTGCCTCCCATTAAAGAATAAATTGACTGAATTTGTCCAGATCTAGTAGCGGAGTTTCCTTAATTGGTCCGGTTGGCTCTTTTTTCTTTTTGCCTTGACTTTCTCTATTTAATACCAAAAAGGGAGCTGTCCGAGAAAAGTACCCGACTGTACAAAAGCGCCTATTGTAACGCAGGCGGTCGCCATGAACAGAACCGCGTCAGTAACTGTGGAAATATAACTTATTTAGGGAGACAAAATGATTGTTATAATAGTAAGAGGGATATTATTATGTTAAATTTGTCACTATCACCGAAGACCTTATGAAACACACTTACATTTTAATAGCCAGCATAACGTCTCTTTGGGCCCTTAACCGAAGCTATTAATGCTCAGGTGATGCTCAGTGAGATGTCACGGCTAAATCTCATTGGTTATTTGCGGTATGTCCCACAAATTTAAGATGCATGAAAATTGAGAATGTTGAACTATGCATTGTTTAAACGTAACATCAGTGAATAGAACAATTGGGGTTCGAGGCAACGAGGCGACTTCTTGTATTCAAACCTAACTGAGACGTGTCGAGACGAGTGACGTGTTGGGTTTGAAGACGTGTTGCATTATGAGCTTAATCGCGTAACCCTCTTCTAACACACACCCGTTCACACACACACACTTACACTCACTCACTCAAACACTTTACTCACGGTGGGTCTTTTGTTTGGTCTCTCTATCCCAATTAAAATCCTCCCTAAACTCCACCGAGACTTGTCTGAAACCCTCACTAAAAAATTTACCTATCACATAAATGGCTACATAAGAAAACAACCGGATCTCTACTTGCCCAAATTGGGTGCGATCTACTTATCAGAATCCCCCTTCACTTTCCCCTTCCCCTTATTTCAGCCCCATTTTGACCTTTCACCTTGATCTTCACCTCCACCTTCACCTTCTTTTTTTTTTCTTATGTACATATAATTTATTTCTATATTTACTTTCTATATCATTAAACCTTTCGCTATACTTCTGTTACATTCTCCTCTCTTTCTCAATCCTTGCACTTTTAACCCGCAATTAAAAAAAAAAACGACTCCTCCCTAAACTCCCCAAACCGTTCTCCCTGTACCAAAAAAAAAAAAAAAAAATCTCTCGCTATCGTTTACCGCTACCACTGTGTCTGATTATCTCTGGTACGCGCACACCCCTATAATTCATTCTAAACAACTGCCGAAATTTATCTCTTTCACCATTTCAATTGTCAAAAGTATCTTTCGACTTATAACTGATTTCTAGACGGTCATTATGGAGCCAACGTCCGAAGCTTCACCCCCAGCGGCTCCTGTTACAACCGCTTCTGGTCAGGATCCTGTTTCTTCTTCCTCCAGTTCCTCCCTCCACAACAATATCAACACCACTATCACTGATTCTATCAATACTACTACTACAACCAGTAATAATAATACTGATGCTACTGCTAATACTGCCAATACTTCTATCGATGATACTGTCACTCTTTCACATGTCGAAAAACCATCCAATGAATCCTCGCAATCTAAGCCTACTACTGCTGATGATTCACCTAAATCTCAATCACACCTGGAACAAGAACCTCCTCATACTCTTAAAGAAAAACCTTCGGTATTATCATTAGGTTCTCCTATCCATGAAAAGATATCTCAATTCACTGATCGAATTGTGAGCTCTACAGAAACTCCGGAAGTCGATGGACTGGAAATACCTCGTGTTGATTCCCCGGCTTCTTTACCAAGAATGCCTGGTACTTTTAATGTTAATGCTTTACAAGAAAACAACGAAAATGTTGAATATCAACAACTTACTGAGTCTTTAAATCAGAATAACAACACTGTTGACTCTTTATTAGTTAATGATAATCAAAATAGAGTTAGCTCTTCTACCGTGGATACTGTTGATACTGCTGAATTAGGTACTACTGATAAAGACTTGACTCATAAGGAGTCAAACCGTACCTTAAATCATCAAAAATCAATGGAATCTCAATCTACTCAAGATAATACTCATTTGATGAATCAAGCTTCATTATCTTCTGTTCAAAGTACTGAAAATACTTCTACTACTGGTAATAACGTGATATCCACTCCTGATTTGAAATCTTTCAAATCTACTTTGGATCCAAAGGTAAATTCTGCAGCTTCTGTGAATTCTTCTTCAAGTGCTCTTAATGGTAAGAATCTTAATTCTTATTTGGAGAATGGAGATTTCAATAAGAGTAGTGAATTTGAAGGACTTACTTCAACTGATGAAGATGAAAATGAACATCATACTCCTGATTTGAAAAATGACTCTTTACAGAATATTCCTACTAATGACGATGAAAATATTGATCAATCGACTCCTGTTCAAAGATTAATGCAACCAGTATCAACTCCAGGAACTATCACACAACACAGAGCACCTCCACCTCCACCAACACAACTGTCAGCAAATCAAACTCCTGAACTCGGTGGTGGTTCAAACCTGATTATTAATGCTTATACTGATTCAAGAAATACATCCACATCTTCTGTTATTAGAAGTCCACCTCCACCTCCATCGAATCCCTCATCATCTGCTCCACGTCTGACATCTCATAATCAAACTTCAGCAATTACTCCAGTGCTACAACAACATCAACTTCCAAACAAATACGGTACTCCTTCTTCGGTAGGCTCATCAAGTTCAAACTTGGGAACTTCTCCAAGAGATTTACCAGGAATGGGTATAAATATGAATACTCCATCTCCAAGTAATGGTAAGAAGAGAAAGAGTGGTAATCGTGTTAAAGGAGTATTTAATCTGATGTTTGGTAAGAATAAATCAGGTTCAACTTCCAATGGTAATGGAAATCACACTCTGAATGGTGGAGTTAATGGCTCCTCTTCAGATGCTTCCGCTTCTTCTGTTAATATGAAGATTAGTACTCCATTCAATGCCAAGCATGTTGCACATGTTGGAATTGATGATAATGGTTCATACACTGGTTTACCCATTGAATGGGAAAGATTACTTTCGGCCAGTGGTATTTCAAGAAAAGAACAAAAGCAACATCCTCAAGCAGTTATGGATATCGTGGCTTTCTACCAAGATAGCAATGAAAATCCAGATGATAATGCATTTAAGAAATTCCACTTTGATAATAACAGCTCAAGTGGTTCTATAAATAATAATTCTGCTGGTAGTAGTACTCCTCCAACTACTCCAAGTGCTTCATTCCCATCAACAAATACTCCTATTAGTCCACAAACCGAACAACTTCCTGATGTTATAACAACTCCTGTTCAACAACATCCAGATGAAAAGTCTTCACAACAACCAAGGACTCCTAATGCCAACTATGAAAATCAATTTATTCCTAGTAGACCAGCTCCAAAACCTCCTTCGGCACAACCAACTCCTCAACAATCAACTGTTGCACAATCACCATTGAACCTGGCTGCCTCTCCAATAGCTACAAATGGTATATCACCATCCAAGAGTAAATCTTTCATGGGAAGATCCTTCTCATCAAAGTCTATCAAATCTCTTAGAAGTAGTTCTAAAAAGCTGGAAAAGTCTTCAGGTAATGCATTTTCTCATCCTCCACCACCACCTCCACCACCAGTTCCTCAAAATACATCTGGTACAAAGATTCCAAAATCCAAATCTCATAGTAGTTCATTAGCTTCCCAAACTCGTGTTCAAACAAAGAATCCTTCTTCTACTGCTCCAATTGCACCAAGTGCTACTTTTGCTGACTCTGAAGGAATTAATTATCCAAAGCAACGTACTAAAGAAGATGGTAAGCATAGAGCTCCACCTCCACCACCTCAACAGCAACAACCACAACCACCAGCATTATCAGATCCTCAACAAGCGTTGGCAGATATTACATCTCTGACTTCAAAGGAATCATATGAAAAACAAAGAGCACAAGCTAAACCAGCACCACCTTCATCAACTGCAGGAATTGCAGAACTTCAAAGAAAGAAGTCTGGTCAACAACCAGTTCGTGATGCTAAACAAGCTGCTCTTTTAGCACAAAAGAAGCGTGAAGATAAGAAGCGTAAGAACCAACAGATCATCACCAAATTGAAATCAATTTGTAGTGAAGGTGATCCAACTGAAATCTATACCGATTTGAATAAGATTGGTCAAGGTGCTTCAGGTGGTGTTTATATTGCCCATGAAAATGGTGATCCATCTAAGGCCGTTGCTATTAAACAAATGAACTTAGAACAACAACCAAAGAAAGAATTAATTATCAATGAAATTTTGGTTATGAAAGGTAGTAAGCATCCAAATATTGTCAACTTTATTGATTCTTTCTTAGTTAAAGGAGATTTATGGGTTGTTATGGAATATATGGAAGGTGGTTCTTTAACTGAAATTGTTACACATAGTGTTATGACAGAAGGTCAAATTGGTGCTGTCTGTCGTGAAACATTAAAGGGTTTGAAATTCTTGCATTCTAAGGGTGTCATTCATCGTGATATCAAGTCAGATAACATCTTGTTAAATATTGATGGTAAAATCAAGATGACTGATTTTGGTTTCTGTGCTCAAATTAATGATATCAATTTGAAGAGAACTACTATGGTTGGTACTCCATATTGGATGGCACCAGAAGTTGTTTCAAGAAAGGAATATGGTCCAAAGGTTGATATTTGGTCTTTGGGTATCATGATTATTGAAATGATTGAAGGTGAACCACCATACTTGAATGAAACACCTTTAAGAGCCTTATATTTGATTGCCACTAATGGTACTCCAAGATTGAAGGAACCAGAAGCATTGAGTTATGATATTAGAAAATTCTTATCTTGGTGTCTTCAAGTTGATTTCAACAAGCGTGCTAATGCCGATGAGTTATTATCAGATAGATTTATTCAAGAAAGTGACGACATTTCATCTTTAAGTCCATTAGTTAAAATCGCCAGGATGAAAAAGATAAATGAAAATAACGATGATTAACCACAGTTGATTTATTTCTTTCTATTTCTATATATTTTTAGTGTATTATTTTTATTCGTGAAAATTTACAAAAACATCGAAAACAAGATCAACTATATACTGACAAAGATCTGACAAGTTGATCTGTAGTATGAAAGTCATGTGTAGAAACAAAATATTAAAAATACAAAGTTATAAAAATAGAACTATGAAACATAACACTTCATAACCATACATAAAAATAAATCGGTCGATCTCTTTTTAATTATACCAATTAAGAAGATTCTCTATTCAATTCATTGTTATTGCTACAATTCTTGAACATTAGTGTTTTTGATTAAATAATAATTTCACTATATTCATAACATTTCATTTCATATAAATAATATACAGATAAAACATTTCATCTAACAGTACGAGATTTTAATAAATATATCTGATTAGCCAAAAATTCTAGGTTTTGATTATTGATTGCAAAAGAAGACAGAAATCTAAGATCATTAATAATTCAGGATAGTTTTCCTACTTCTGTTTATGCATTATCTCAATGAACAAGCATCGACTGATTATATGTCAATCATCATAGAAAACTAAAAAACGAAATGATCATCATTCAAAGAACACTTCCCTTTGAACGACTTTTTTCACCTAAAGTCTCATTCAAGAATTTGGCTAATCTATAAAGTCCAAAGTACTTGTCTTGATCCAAATCCCTGATGGTCATGTCTCTTTTCTTCTTGATCTTAAAGATCAACATGTTCTCAAAGATAAGAAGAGCATCATGAACCCCCCATGGTTCAACAAAGACTCTAACACTAGGACCTTCGGGTCCACTGCTTCTAATGTAAGAATGCTTCTTTGGATCAAATATGTTTTCCGAGTCACCATATTCAACTTCATCGTAAAGTGGAACATTCAAAGCATACTTACACCATTCTAAAACATCATCTCTTAAACCTTCATCTTCTCCTGCAATGACAAAGATATCAGATTCAGGATGTCTCAAAGTAGGAATACCATCCCAAGCTTGGGTAGATTGTTTGGCATTACCAGGAGATACTGTCAAAGAATCAATTGGTTCATCACCAATAATCCCAGGAATATGATTATCAAGAGTATGGAATTCAACCATATCTCTTCCTTGATTCTGGTAATAAGAAGCACCTGGTTTAAATTGATAAGCATCAGGAACGAATTTAGTCCAAGGACTAACAAGGATAAGTTTGGTAGGATAAGGTTTTCTTGGTTTAGCTTCCATTTTTAACTTTTGCAAGTAAGTGATTGCTAAATTTCCACCAGCTGAATCACCCATAAAAATAATGTTTGAAGTTTCTTTAGAAAGCTTGGTATATGTAAGATCTAACTCTTCTAATTGAGATGGTATCTTGAACCCATGACAGACCAACTTATAATCTAAAACTAAAATCGAGAGATTCTTACGTTTTTCAGGTTCTAATAAATGATGTAAACAGAGAATTCCTTCAATTTGAGGTGGCTCTGCTTCCAAGAAATAGCCTCCACCATGAAGGTAAAGCAACACTGGATCTCCTGACTTTCTGTCTGGATTTTCATAAATCCAGTATGACTGTTCATCATATTGTTTACCGTAATTATGCAATGAGGAAGTAATTGACTTAAAAAAGAACGGAACAAATTTTCTAATAACAAATTTGGTATTGACAGGATTTAATACTGTTGTATCCTCGAGTGGAACTTGATTCAATAGTCTAAACATAGACATTTTGAGGTGTCCTATGAAATCATGTTTAAACTTCCTGAAAGGGCTACCAAAAACTGGGTATCTCAAACAAGCCCATAAAAATCGAGGAAGGATCTGAAGAAGAATCAAAATTGTCTTTAGTCTGTACATGATATCAATTGAATCACTAGATGTATTCAAAACATCGTATTTCATGGGCTTTTATGTCTTTTAAGTCAATTGTTTAAAAAAAACTCCCCGCATTGTTGATAAAGAACTGAACGTGAAATTACGAGAACAAGTGGAGTCGGAAATTTAATGAGGAGTGTGATAGGGCCGCCAATAACTTTAAGTTTGAAACCTAGTTGACGATTTAATGAGTTTCTTGGTTACTGAATTCCCTTTTTTATGTAATATTGACAGATTTTTCTAATTTACCCCACAGACCAAATTCTCATTGATTTGTATAGAAATCTACAAATTTACTGTCAAAGAGAAAAAAGAGAGTACCCTGCCATCTGGTTAGAAAAAAGTGTCAAAATTTTACTTTTGAAATTAAACATGATCTTAGTCAAGAAAAAACCTTCAAAAGCTTGGCCTGTGGGGTATTGAACGAAATTTGGTAAATCTCGTTCAATCAATGAGTTTTTAGTGGTAAAATTTTTACATAATGATATCAACTTAACTCAAGTCAAAACAAGTCAAAAGTGTCAATTATAATTCGAGTATAATTAGACCCAACCTTGAAAGAAAGATAGACTGCTACTTCAAGTCTATTTCATCGACCATGATGATGAAATTCTTTACTGGACAAGAGAATATCAATACCGGTAATAAGTAAACTCGTTCACTATACCCGAAGAGATAGATGGGTATTGGTTTTATTTAACAAGTTTCGGAAAGAACAGCCGCGTAACCTATCTAAATTACTACCCTAATATTTTTTTAGTTGATCCCTGTACTTGACATTACCTGAGTGCGGCATTTCTTGGCTATAATATATTATAGAAGTAGGACCCGACTTGAGACTATAAAATAATTTATCCGTAGCGTAACACAACATAAGGGTGTTTCTGATTGGTTTGCATGTTACTATGACGTAGTGTATAAAGAACTGTGGTTTCATAAGTTCAAGTGTCCAACGTGGTGAGTTTTTCTGGTAACATGTAAAGAAAGTGATTTCAAAAGCTGAGTGTTTTGTTGCTGTAACGTAACATTAATTAGTGCAATGATAAAATAAGCAATATTAATGCCAGATACTTTTTTTGAAGGCAGAGTCGGATAATTCCAGTGATTTTTTTCAGATTCTAGTTCGTGCCCCATCGGGAAATAAAGTTAACCGCAATCTATTGCTGCATAACACGAAAAACTATTGCCAGAGTGAAAAAGAGTTTTACGTTCATGGCTCAAAGGTGATAGGCAAGTTGATTTCATTTCCGTTACCCCCTTTAACCCCCCGTTACCTATTACCTTTTAGCCTTTCTTACCATATTTTATAATCTTGTAGAGTAGACAACTGGACCATTATCTAACATGTTAGTTTCTCGGTGATCTAAATCGTGATAACTAGCCACATTCGAAGACATTGGCTAATCTCGAGTTTTACGAGAAATGGGATTTTCCGGAACACATTGGACCGATTTAACCAATCATATAACTTTCTGGTAAGCACATTTGCCACGTCGTGACCCCACTTCTATGACATCACATAAATTCTTTGTTATATACTGTACTAGCAACCACTCGGACCCTCCTGCACCCGAGATGCGCATTGAACGCATTAAAAGTAAAATACTTTGGAATAATGATGTCATTAAAAAATCAATGCCCAGTATAAACTCATGTTACGGGCTCCGTCGTAGTTTGTCTCAGACTATAGAGGGTCCCTGAATTGCCTGAAACTATACAACCCTACATCACGTGTTGGTCCTATTATAATGATTCTGGCCCTCTGTGAATCCCCTCACTAAACCTGGCGAAAGATTGCATCCAAACAAATTCAAACAAGTATTTAGCACCCAACATCTTTAACTTACTCGGCAATGAATCACCATCGCCTTGGCAAGGTTTCAAACTAACAACAACACTTTCTCTTAAACATAACTCCCGTAATCCCCGGTACCGCAACGCCCTATTGTCTGGTTAGCCATGTGTCTCCGATCACCGCCGTACTTCCCTGTGCCACCACCACTTCGCACTAAACCTCACGCCGTAAAGATAGCAACTATAATGAGATTGCGTGGCTAGGCCACGTAAGTACATTCCAGACTATTCAGTTGAAAGTATCAATCACCACTATAAACTTCAATGTAATCGAACCGAAATGGTTGGTTCTATGGTGGCAAAGACTGTCTGTAGAAGTATCTAGATCTTAATAGCTGTGGCCGTATGCCTGTAAAATGTCCCTAGCTTCATAACCACCTTCGTATCTCACCCATTTTCCTATGCAACCCCCTCAAAACTTCGGTGAACATTAAACATCGCAATTATGACATCACACCCCCTCACTCTCGGCACTATAAATATCCCTTGGAATGCTGCTAAATTTCAAAACTTGTTTTATATTTAATATCAATATAATATCAAAAAATCTAATATCAATTAAATCAACTTATTAATACAAACAACAACTATATTTATAAGATGACTGAAGAATCAAAATCTCCACAATTTCAATCTTATCTTAACAATGATGGTATTGACGAATTGCAACCGTCAATGAGAAAACATAGAGTGTCGTCATTATCTCTTTCTGATTTAAATCAATGGCAAAATGGTTTAACCAAATTATCATCATCAACTTCTCTTTCTAAAGAAGGTAAGGGTTCATCTGCAAATTTAAAAAAGGTGGATTCTTTAGCTAAATTATCAAGAAACTCTTCTATCATTAAAAGAAAAAAGAGAGCTGTAATTGACCATGCTCGTGTGGCCTCTTATGCTTTCTGTTTCGATATTGATGGTGTTATTCTTAGAGGTCCTGATACCATTCCTGTTGCTGCTGAAGCTGTCAGAATGTTAAATGGTGAAAATAAATACAATATTAAGGTTCCTTCTATTTATGTCACCAATGGTGGTGGTAAACCAGAAAAGCAAAGATCTGATGATTTAACTAAAAGATTGGGTGTTACTATTACCCCAGAACAAATTATTCAAGGTCATACTCCAATGAAAGATTTAGTTGGTATTTATGAAAATGTCCTTGTTGTTGGTGGTATTGGTAACGTGTGTAGAAACGTTGCTCAATCTTACGGTTTCAAGAATGTCTACACTCCATTAGATGTCTTGAAATGGAACCCTGCTGTGAGTCCTTATCATGATTTGAGTGAAGAAGAACACACTTGGGCCAAAAAGGTTGATTTTTCTAAAATCAAAATTGATGCTATTCTTGTTTTTGCTGATTCCAGAAACTGGGCTGCTGATCAACAAATCATTTTGGAATTATTATTATCCAAGAATGGTGTAATGGGTACTGAATCAAAGACCTTTGATGAGGGTCCAGAAATTTACTTTGCTCACTCTGATTTCATCTGGGCTACAAACTATAAATTGTCTAGATATGGTATGGGTGCATTACAAGTTTCTATTGCAGCCTTATACAGAGAACATACTGGTCATGAATTGAAAGTTAACAGATTTGGTAAGCCACAAAAGGGTACCTTTAAATTTGCTAACAAGGTCTTAACTAGTTGGAGACAAGGTGTTTTGGATGAACATTTGAAGAAATTATCTATTAATGATCCAAACGCTGATGATGCTGATATTTTGATCAATGAAGATGGTGAAGAAATTATTAATCAAAGTAAATTGGAAACCTACGAATATGAATCCGAAGAGGAAGAAGAAGATGATGATTCTGGTAATCATATCAAAGAACCTTTGGCAGAAGTAGGTAAACAAGATAAGATTACCTTGCAATTACCACCAGCTTCTACTGTGTATTTCGTTGGTGATACTCCAGAATCTGATATCAGATTCGCTAACTCTCATGATGTTTCGTGGCACTCTATTTTAGTTAAAACTGGTGTTTATCAAGAAGGTACCACTCCAAAGTATCAACCAAAGCATTTATGTGAAAATGTTTTAGAAGCTGTGCAATATGCTATCGAAAGAGAACATGAAAAGGAATTGGCTGAATGGAATGAAACTGCTGATGCTGATGACGATGATAAGTCTTCTAGAATCAACTTCGCTGACTTTGTTATGACTCCAAGTGAAAAGAAGCAAAAGGAAGAAGATGAAAGAAAGACAGCTAAGCCAATTCATGAACATGAATCTGTTGAAGTTCCTGTATTTTTGACTCAAGAAGTTGAAAAGTTCAAGGAAGGTGAAAAGTGATTATACAAATTATAGAAATCTAGGGTTCATTTCGTATTTAGTTTTAAGTAGAGGAACAATCCAAGAATCTAACATATCGACGTTGGTCCATTGGTGAGTTAAATTATAAGTTTTATCAAAAATAAAATTATTCACAATATAATTACTTATTTGTAAGCTTCACATTTGCCCATTATTAATAACAATACTTGTGGTATGTTTTACAATATTAATCATTAATTAATGTCATTAAATATTTTAAGAATAGTTGATTATCTATCTATAGACTTCAATGAATTTCTTAGTGACCCAAGAGATTTGAATTCTTATTAATTTTGTAGTTTGAAGTGTCAACAATCATGGGATTTTTCCCATGGACATAATTGCTTGTTTAGAACCCCCTACTTACAATATTCATTATTCAGTTCTTTGGTGAACTACTCCTCTTAACTTTGCAGCTATTAACCAATACCATGGAGGCATCAAAAGGATAGCAACACCCTCTCTTATCCAATCTCTTCTATTGACTCCATATTCTTTTAATGTGAGTTTTCTTATGTTGTGCCTGTCATCATTAGAATTGTAATAAAGTTTGGAAAGCAAGAACTCTCTTGTAAACCACCAAAAGTGACCAATGAATATAGGAATGAGAATTAAGGAAATCTGTCCCTTTTGATTCTGAGTAATTTTAATGGAGAAATCACCAGAAAGAATCTGCAACAAATCTGCCAATAAACCTCCATAATAAAGGAGGCAAAATAACAAATAACACCACATGAAACTGGAGTTTCTCATACGAACAAACCAGAAGATGTTTCTTTCTATATTGGCATGATTACGACATCCAATGTACCATAAAACTTCATGTAAAACTCTACCCAATGCAATAATTTTGATTCCAAACCGAAAATAAAAAAAGGTGGCTGCAAGGGTAATAGATGTACATAATTGCATCATATAATAGAAATAATCCAAAGATCTGTTTCTATCTATGTATTGTTGAAGTATTTGTTTCTGATTTTGATTTAAGTTATCAAATGCTTTAGGAAAATAGGCCATGCTAGTTATAAATTGTTCTTCAAATGCTCTAGTAGAATTACCCATATTCCAAATGGCAAAAAAAAGTTGCATCGATAGTTCTTCGACTATACAGAATGATGTTATGAGACGCCATGGTTGATCACTTAATGCTTTTTCTGGAATAAATACTAAACTTGATAAACTAACCAATTGAAATTTGGTGACTATCGACGTGGCAATAATAGATCCCATCCATATTCTAGTAACTGGTGGAGTGTTCCGAGCCCAGTCAAAAAGCCGATCCATAATTCACGTGTAACAGAACTTGCAAAGGACTTTGGTGACTTTAGTAACTCAATGAATGTAAAAGAGTGATTGATTACCTATATAGGTTTATTGCCTTATAGTTGAATCGTATTTGTGTGCAGGTCGCTTAGCTTGGCATGATAACAAAGATCAAAACCACCACTAGCGAGTACTTGATTTGGATTAAAAAAAGACATCGATTATGGAAATTTATGATACGTGAGAAATTATGCTTAACAAGAATTTTATCTCCGAGGAAAGTATAACTTTTAGTGAAATTTCACTACCTTTTGGTTATAAGTAGCTACTTTAATATAGTTCGTTACATTAATTCATTATATGAAAATTCCTATTAAATGTGGCAATATTAGATTTTGGATACCAATATTGAAGCCAATGATTTAGACCGTCTTCAAAAACGGTGTAAAGAAAATTAATTTCTCTTTTATGCAAAATATTAAGTAAACGTATTACTTATTGCCTCTATATTGTTAGAGGTATGTATGTATAAATAACTATGGTAAGTGGTTCCCAATTAAATTAAAGGAACTTTACTCATATCGTTTCCAGGAAAGTCTTGATTTGACCCCAAATTAAACAAGAACAGATCAAGGTCTCTGCTGAACAACTTGGATCCCATTAACCCTTGGTAATCACCATCATAAAAATCCTCATTTATATCAAACCTTTTGCTTTCTGCCATGATGTTTTTTTCAATAAAATTATGATGCAAACAGATATCTATATCTTCATTGATATTACTCTTGATCATATTGACAAGTCCATCATAATTATTCTTAAGAGAAATATGATCTTCGTAGTTAGGGGCTTTGTATGTAGACAATGGTAATGGGCAATTTTCATTTGATTTCTCCATAGGCTTGATTTTATTATTGGACAAGGTATCATAGCCAGGTCTTTTTAAGAGTTTTTTAGTATTTTTGGTTACTTTTCTTCTTGTTCTTCTAGGTTCTTTCTTTGTAATTGGCTTGACAACTGGCTCTTTCTTGACTTTAACACTAGATCTTGTTCTTGATCTTGTTATTCTGATTGGTTCTTCTTCTTCTTGTTCTTCTTTGATCTCCATTTTTATTCTGTTCAGACTTCTGCGTGGTGGAATGTCAGACTCAAGGTCTGGGTTCAGCGCTATAAGAGCATTGTATCTTTCAATATCTTGTTGGATTTCCAGTTCAGATCTTCTCTTTTTGATTCCAAATTTCGGGGCCTGAAAATTGGCTAAATCTTGTGGGAAGTTCATGGGATTATAAGTATGAGATGATGTGATATCCCAGATCAGTAATAATATTGGATAGTTAAAATAAACTGTAAAATCTCAAAAGTCTTGTAATTATATTGATAAAGGTTTTAGTAGTTTCTTATCATCTCATCGCTTTCAATGTTTTCACGTGATCTCATCCACTATTATATGTGGAAAAATTTCAGATTAGGAACCTAATCAACGATGTTGTACTTAATTGGTTTAGGATTATCATACGAATCTGACATCACTGTCCGTGGGTTAGAGACCGTCAAGAAATGTAAGAGAGTTTATCTCGAAGCTTACACTTCCATATTGATGGCTGCTGATAAGGAATCCCTTGAAAAGTTCTATGGAAGAGAAGTGATTTTAGCTGATAGAGAATTAGTGGAGACTGGATCTGACCAAATCTTAGCTGATGCTGACAAGGAAGACATTGCTTTCTTAGTTGTTGGAGATCCATTCGGTGCCACCACTCACACTGATTTGATTATTAGAGCCAGAGAATTGGGTATTAAGGTTGAAGCTATTCATAATGCTTCTGTCATGAATGCCGTTGGTGCTGCTGGTTTACAATTATACCAATTCGGTCAAACTGTTTCCCTCGTTTTCTTCACTGACTCTTGGAAACCAGATTCATTTTACAACAAGGTTATGGAAAATAGAAAGATTGGTTTACATACCCTCTTGTTATTAGATATTAAGGTTAAGGAACAAAGTATCGAAAATATGGCCAGAGGTAGACTCATTTACGAACCTCCAAGATATATGGACATTGCTACTGCTTGTCAACAATTACTTGAAATTGAAGAAATCAGACAAGAACAAGCTTATACCCCAAACACTCCTTGTGTAGCTGTTTCAAGACTTGGATCTCCATCTCAAACTTTCAAAGCTGGTACCTTAAAAGAATTGAGTGAATATGATTCTGGTGAACCTCTTCATTCCTTAATCATGTTGGGAAGACAAGTTCATGATTTAGAATTGGAATACTTGTACCAATATGTTGATGATAAGGATGCTTTCAAGAAGATTGTTGAAGAAGATCAAGAATTTTTCAAGCCACCTCCATATGTTGCACCTGAAGAAGACTTGAGTGACATGGAATAAACATGTCAACATGAGTAAACCTAAGAAGTTTTCCAATACATCCTAACTTTCATAATACAAACGTGTTTGTTGGATTCTTCGCCGTAAATAAAGTTATAATAATATAAGAAAAAAAAACATAATTGATGTAATAGTGAAGTAAAAGGAACTTTACTGACCTGACTATTTATTGTTTAGTTGATTTTAAATATTTGATATCTCTGTTTTCTTATTATATCAGTTATATATTAATTAATTTATTTATCTATTAAATACTCTACTCTTTCTTCTCCTTCTTTTCAGTCAACACATTCTCATTAATATCCCACAAGAGCCAATCGAACCAACCATAATAAGCTGGGAAAATTGTAACCAAATGCCATAATGCATGGGCATCAACCAAATCATAAAAGATTGGTGGGAAATCAAAAATTTCTAAAGACATTCCAAATATCACTATGGTACTTAATAATAATGGATATAATGAATATAATTTAGGTGATCTTGCATAAAACGATGGTAAAATAATTTTGTTCAATGAAGTATATTTAAGGTGGTTTCCAGATAATGGTTTAGAAACATCTGGAGATTTTTCTCCTTTGTTTTCTTGTTGTTCCACTTCATAATATTCACTGTATAATTTGTAAACCAAGACAAACAAACATCCATTTTGCAAAACACCAACTGCAATATTTGCTTGCATATTATAAGTGTATGACCAATCATCCACAAGTCTGTAGACATGAGCAGCATAAGCAGCAATGCAAATTGAGCTAAAAATCACTCTTCCAACGACTTTTCCTGGTTCCAAAAGTCCCATCAACCGAGAAGCGATAAAATGAAATCCACTTAAT
Source organism: Suhomyces anneliseae (assembly GCA_030568535.1). Taxonomy (NCBI): domain Eukaryota; kingdom Fungi; phylum Ascomycota; class Pichiomycetes; order Serinales; family Debaryomycetaceae; genus Suhomyces; species Suhomyces anneliseae. The sequence continues at coordinate 248,128 of JAJMGB010000023.1, forward strand.
ACAGTTAATCCAGCAAAATAGTAATCCAATTTCTCAGTAATATCAAAATCTCTGAAGTGGAAAATAGTGGAGAAGGTCCATGCCATCATGGATACTATGGAAAGGAAAAGAACATTGTAATGGGCGTAGGTAAGTTTTGAATTAAATGATTTGGATTTGATTAATCCATATATTTTCTTGAAACCTAACCAATTCATATAGAAGTTACCCATTGAAAAAATGACTGAAACAAACTCTTGGATACCATAGATTCTTAAAAATGGCCATTTTCCATGATATTGATAGAGTTCTTCTTGGTTTTCAACTCTCATACCATGAATAGTTCTTTGACATTGATAATCACAGTTCAGTTCACAGTCCCATCCCAATAAACGAAGATGTAATGGAAGTGGCATAGGAACAAATTTCCAATCACCATTATAGAACTTGAATTCAAAATCTGGATCATCTCTTAGCACCTTTTGGAACCTCCATTGAAACTCGTAATAATGATTATTATGACAAGTGATTTGTTCACATTGATAGATACAATCTGAAAAGGCATAAAGATCATCTCCGTGTGATCCATTCACTAGAGGAGCTATACCTAACCAGATCACGAAGATCCACATAGTCTGGAACCATTTAAACATGTCTTTAAGGTAGTTGACGGGAACGATGAAGCTTGTGCTCGTGGTTAAAATATATTATGAAATTTTCCCCAGGTTTGCGTGGTTTGGTGTGTGAACTAAATTAAGGTACCAAAAGAGACAGATTGCTAACACAAGAAAATGCAAAAAATGAGTAAAATAGTTCTCCTTATATTAGTTGATAAAATCTAGTAGCAAATATTCAGAAAATGTCAGATTATTATCGTCAAATTCGAAATAATACTGACATGTAAAGATAGCCGAATTAAAAAAAAATAAATCCTTTGGACGAGACAGGAATCGAACCAGTGACCTTTTGCTTGCAAGGCAAACGCGCTACCAACTACGCCACACGCCCGGTATTTCTTCGAAATTTTTTTGATCAGGATCCCGGTAGCCCAAAACGTATACCCTTGAATAACGATAGATTTTGGTACTTATGGTTCAAATATATATAAAAAGAACTAAGATTTTTACTGCTTGGTTATGCTCATTTATCAAATGAATTTATATCCAAAATTCAAAATTTGATCCATGATAAAACTAATTTAAGAAGTATTTAATATTTTTCAATTCTTTTGAATTTTATTGAAAGTTAACAATTCTTTTGAAAAATTAGTAAAATACTCTCTACGATTCGATAATCATTATCCCAGCCTATTAACCAGATTCCACTTTTTAATAATCTTTAGATGAATATTTATTTGAAATCAATTAATTGCTTTGGCTCTTTAATTTACAAATCTACTGTAATGTTAATAATTTATTAACTTATTCTACAAATGTGCTTAGATTTATTTTTATTATCAAACAATTCAATATGCTACTGTCCTCTTCAAGAGACATGTTTTCTTCATAATGCTACATGAGATTCACTTTAATATTTTTTTATTACTTATGCGGTACAATACTAGCTTGAACCACTAACCACCAACTTTTGTAAGTGACTCATGAAGACTTGTAAGGAAACATCATCAGTTAAAACAATAGCACCATTGTTACCAATAAGGTCGGAACTATTATAAGTGGTGGATGGGTTCAATTTAGAGTACAAGAATCTGGCCTGAGATCCACCTTCTTCAGTATCAATAAATCTTGGTAATGGATAACGATCAACCAATAATTCAGCAGCTTCTTGCTTTGGTTCTTCTAAAAGTTGCTTGAAACTTTCATATTCTGGTTGGTCTTGGTATCCTGCTTTTCTCCATTGAGCAATGGTCTTACCATGGAAAATCAATATATGGAAGAAAGTATCTAATAATAAAATTCTATCATCCTTAATAGAAACTGAATCAAGTAAAACAGCTTCCGGTTCACCTTCTAATGAGAATGAAGTCAAGGTTGGTTGAATCATAATCAAAGAATTGTTGGTATCTTCATTCAATAAAACGTGTCTGTAGAATGCAGTTTCATCAGGAGAGTTATTGAAAACTTGTAAGAATTGAGATCTTCTCAAGTAATATATAAATTGTGGGTATAATTGGAATTGTGGACCCAATCTGAAGGATTCTTCTTGATCCTTTCTGTAATCGGCAAACTTTTGACACAATCTAATCAACATACGATCAATCCATCTCAAAACATCAGCACCATCATCTTGTTCAGATTTAAATAAGGTGACTCTAGCCATCAAGACAGCAGCAGCTTCTTGATCGAAAGAGTTGGTTAAGGTTTGTTCATCACCAGTTAAGAAGTTAGAAATAGTAGTAACTCTAATTCTGTAAGTACCAGAAGAATGTTGATAACGAGTGATGAATTGAATATAACTTTGGGAATTTTGTGGTAATGGTTGAGTATTAACAACATCAAAGAAAACACCATAAGTATGTTGAGGAGAAACAGAACAGAATTTGTATTGAGAAGTTCCACCGATACCCAATTCATTTTCAGATACATTTGGAGTCTTAACATTTGCTGAGGATGCATTACCAATAAGTCCACTGACCTTCAATTCTCTAGAAGTCTTAATATCGAAAGTACCATTGAAACCCATCAATAAATAACCTGCATTATCCTTATTAAATAATCTTAAGAATGATTGTTTGAAAATAGAAGTGGTGAAAGCATCAGATAACAAAAGAGTACCACCAGTTTGGTTACATAAATTCTTCATTTCAAGCATACCAATTTGATCGTAACAACCAGCGAAAATATCGATGGTATGAGAATTCTTTACAACCTTTGCAGCAAGAGAATCATAGAATTTAATAGCTTTCTTATAATGCTTAGCATTATCCTTATCAATGTCAGAGTGAGATCTGATAGGTTCTTTCAAATGAGGACCAACAATTAAACCTGGGTTTAAAGTACCTGGACCAGCGGAGAATAACATGATTCTAGCACCAAAACCAGAGTAAGTTAAAGATAATAAGTTGGCAGCCACGTTCAATGCAGAACCAGTTGATCTTAAAGGTCTGTTATCTTTAGCAACAGTCCAAGCATCCTTGGTTAAGTTTTCTAAGATAGCAGTCAATTGGAATTCAACATCTTCAACTGGTAAAAAGAATCTGCTTAAAGAATTAGCAAATTGAGGTGGTTGACCTGGAGGAGAAGAAATTGGACTATTTAACATTTCACCAATTTGTTTATCAGTATATTCTTTATCACCTCTAAAGATATGAGATCTTTTGATCTTTTCAGAACCTAAATCATGAACTTGAACCATGGTACCATAAGTGATCAAACCGATTAACGCGTTTGGTGGTAATAAACTTAAAGAAATAACTAAAGTTTCCTTCAATGCTTTTAAGTTATCTTCATCTTGACATAAATCAATAACAAACATAAAAATAGGAGGGTTTTGAACTGGTCTAGCAGTAATATACTCAATAGTTGAACTAGATGGTTGAAGTTCTAATGGAAGATTTTCTTGAGAAATACCTTGGTAATGGTGGGGTAATGGATTTCTGTAAGCACATAATGGACAATGCCAGAATCCAGATGGATCAATGTTACAGTAAGGATTTAAGATACTCTTACAGTTTTGATTGGAACACAATATTGGATCATAGGCGGCAATTGGTAAATCTTCTCTTAATTTCAATGGAGTGTATAAGGCACCAGTTGGAACCACGATCTTTCCAGCTTCGACCTTAGTGGATGGGAACGCGTTCCATGCGAACCTGATTCCGTTGATATCCTCGGCTTCCTCGAAATCCATGATAATTGATGTGATTGATATGGGTGGTGGTAGATTTGACGGTAAAGTTATGTTTTTCAGAAAGGACAACTCACTATGTCGATTCCACGTGATGGTGCGCGTGTGATGAAAAAAAAAAGTCGAGGTTTATTGGGGTAGGTAGTGTATGTGTCCGAATCAAATATTTACACAATTTTTTGTCAACGAATCATCCGTGATAGTTTAGTGGCTAGAATTACCGCTTGTCGCGTGGTAGACCGGGGTTCAATTCCCCGTCGCGGAGTTTTCTTTTTTCGTCCCCATTTTTTTTGTTTTGGTTCTTGAAAAAACAGATACTGGGCAAATCCCGAAAATTAGTTGTGTTTAATCGATTTACGAACTCACTTATAGTATTCGACTAATGCAATTTAATGTCCACTAGAAGCATACGCAATGAAGCCGCTTAAAGATGTGGAAAAAGCCCTTAATTTCTCTGTACATAAATTTCTTCTTTAATTAATAGAGTTTAAGGATCGACAAAAAAATAATTATTTCGCCACCTAAGGAGCCAAATTCGGGATTCGAGGCTGGATATTTGATGATGACATCAGATTCATTACCCCAACCTTAATTCTAATTCCAGTATACCAAGTGATGAAATTTCAACTCCGAGATATCAATAAACTATTCAATTCAATCATAAATGTGTCAAAAAACTAACCATAAAACTGGAGTTAAGCATCAGTGCGGAATCCGGGTCGTAAAATTACGATCCCTTCCGAATTACAAGGTACTCATGTAATCACGCCTGTAAACAAGAAAAACAACAACAACAATAAGTATTAATTGAATGTGTGGGGATGATACTGTATGCAATCAAAAATCTAATTCAGTATGTACCTTTGAAATAAAAAGTTGGGAATTTTTGATTTCGTATGTTAAGATATGTAAGATATGGATCATTCTTTGATAGAAATCAGTTGCGAGCGTGAGCACACCTGCATATCTCCTTTTTAGAGGCGTAGAAAAAAAATGGTACAGTATCTACCGAATATCACCCCATAGGCCACATTTTAACAAGCCCCCTAAAATCTAGATAGTTTTCAGAACGGAGTTCGGAGTATAGGATTTTTTCTTTTTTCTTTTCTTTTTTTTTAAATCTTTAGTTGAAAAGTTACCTCGAGCAATCAGTTACTGAACCTAAAACCGTTTTAAAAAAAAAGATGAAGTTATTTCCTAGGGTCGTTAAGGCCGTTAAGATCGCTTCTCGGACAGATCGGACTGCCTCGCCACAGATAATTTACATTCTATACAGTTACTCGTGAATTTCATATCATAAAAAATAATGCCCAACACTTCCCAATAATTGTACATACTCCTGATCATCACTATCAGGTATTTCTCCCTATCACCGAAATTTTGGGTAGTTTCGGACTTACGAAACGGTCGTGTCCTGTACTAGGCCAAAAAACAATAATCTGGGGTTGTTATGGGGCTCGTAAATTTCTCATTCTAAACTAGCAATCACCTGTTAATCTATTAAGTGCCGTGACTTTGAAGGATTACCCCTCATATTTATAGTTTATGTTATACATCGGTCCTAAGGATATCCGTTTTGTTTCACCCCTATCTCCACATCCGTTACCCTCTGTTTGTCCTAGCTTGGTAAATCCCTAACCATACGCACCAATTTCTTATTCCGTCGTGTGCTACTCACCTTATACCGCCTTTCAATATATACTGGGTGCTAAACCCCGCATATTAAGATAACCATATAGTTCCAACCAGATCTACTTTGAACACTCTGGTGTTACCTAGTTTTTGTTTCTAGGACCTTATTTATTAAAAATTTTAAATTATTACCTTTAAAACAACTCATCTCATCACATCTCACATCTCACATCACATCACCACATCACATCATTTTTAGAATCTATTCGCAGTTTTTATAATGGAAATCGAAAATTTATCTGGAGCCCACATTCAACTACCTAACTCTCCTGTTATTAAACAGGAGATGACAACTATGGACCAAACTCAAAATGAATCTCCAAAGAAAAAATCTTCATCTCCACAAGAAGGCGATACTAAATTAAAGATCTTACAAAATGGTAAAGTTATGAAAGTTCAAAAGACCCGTCAAAGAAAAATCTTGAGTTGTGTTTATTGTCATTCTAAAAAAATTAAGTGTTCAAGAGTTCATCCAGTTTGTAGTAACTGTGAAAAGTTAGGAATAGAATGCAAATATTTTATTAATGAAAGAATAAGTCGTGGTGGTAAAAAATCTGCTAGATTAACTGATGATGAAAGAGAAAGAAGAAGTAGTTCATCTCAACCATCTGTACAACAAAATTCTGAAAATTATACATTAGAAAAATCTGTTGATGATCGTGCTTCTTTTAGTTCAACCGAATCGATCCTTCTTTCTCCAAGAGAAAAGAATAATAATAATGAACAACAATATAATGATCGTTCTACTAATATGAATATTGAAGAATCTGTTACTGGTACTATGGAATCTGGAGCTTCTTCTCTTTCAAAAGAAGATGCTATGGTTCAAGATCTTTCAATAAATTATTTCATTCCTCAAAATGGTTCTATTTCAACTCCTCATTCATTACCAAACAATTTTCCAAATAGTTTGCTCCAAACCCCGATCATGAATAATTTGTCTAATAATATAACCAATAATTTTTTCAACACAAATTATTCTAATCAACCAACAACAGGTACCAACCCTGTTAATGGACAAAAGGCTAACGATGAACTGTACTCATTCAACCTTAGTTCATTTACTTTTAATAATGATAATTTGACAGGAAATCAAAATATGGAATCTCCAAATATTCCTACTAACTTATCACATACGAACATTAATGCTTTTTTCACAAAAAATGGTTCTAACTTTCTTGATGCTGGTGTAAATCAAGTTCCTTCTTCTGTTTCAATCGAATCTCCTGACTCAAACTTTCTTTCAAGTTTAACAAACAAACAAGAGTTAAAAGTTAGAACTCCAAATTCTCACACTTCAAATCCAACCCTCAACAATTCACTTAATGGTGTTCAGTCTAATCCTGCTACCACCATTAATTACCTTTATGGTACTAACACATATTATGAAAATAACAATCTTCTTGAAGATTTATGGCAACATTTACCTTCTTCAAGAGAAAGATCTTTTGAATTAATCGACAGGTACGTTAATTCTGTTCATATTTTGTTACCAATTATTGTTAATTTAAGTGATTTCTTGAATGTTCATGAACATTATTGGGACCAAAGAAGTCGTAAACCTAGTGAAAAATCATTACATGCTCGTGGTGTTGACTCAAAATCTACTAGTGGTAATTCTGCAGCTAATTCACCAACCTCAACGTCATCCTCATCCTCATCTTCCGCAGGTTTGGATATTGACTTTCTTCAATTCTATACATTATACTTCCCAGTTCTTTATGCTTCGACAATTTCTGAATTCGAAGAATATGATAATTTATTACTTAATCAAGATATTTCCAACTACTTGAAAGGTTTCAACAAAATTTGTCAATATTATAATTATCCTCATGGTATCAAAACCATTCCATTACTTTTAGGTAATGTGATTATTCAATCAACTTCACCAAATCCTTCCGCAATGGAAATGTCCCAAATAATCAGATATGCTAAATTTTTACACGTCCATAAAGATCCTTTGATTAGTTTAGGAATCAAAAATTGGGAAGTCATAAAATTTAGAAGATTATTATGGTGGGTCATTTTTGGTTTAGATGCTTTAACATCTCACAATTTCTGTTTACCACCAAATTGTAAATTTGAAGACTTTAATGTTCTTTTGCCTGATGAAGATGAACCAGTTAACTCTAATTCAAGATCAAATAATGGTAGTGGTTTAATTAGTAATGAAAAGAGACTTAATGTTGGAATTTTATCCATGAACGTTAAGTTTAAGTATGATAGAATCTTAAGTGAATTGGTTTACCATTTACATAATGGATTATCATCAAACATTTCTAAACAACAGATTGAAGATATTAAAGCAATGATTGTGGATTATTTCAAATACATTCATCGTTCCATCAACAAAATGAATCATCATTTTAGATTACATCCACCATCAACTGTTCAAGAAATGAATTTAATTAATTTTATTAAAAATCATTCTTGGAGTTTTGTCGATAGAGCTTTAATGTTACTTCATAAAAAGATTTTGATGAGTGATGTTGAAAGAAATCCTAGAAATCCAGCTGATCTTGAAATTTCTAAGAATGATAACGGAAATTATTCTGTCAATTCAAGACGTCCACTGGATAGTGTTCATAATCATTCAACTGGTTTGAAACTGAAAAGTCTTTCAATGAGTCAATTTGAAGATACATTTGGTCGTTTGAAAGAAGCTAATATTATTCACAATCTTGATAATTCTTCTATTTCACTGCTCAAGTTTAATCAATTTGAAAACTTTTCTTATGAACACATTCAAAATAATTTGATTCCTTCCATTCTCCATAATTTGAATGATTTTTTGAAGTACAATGATTTCATCAAATTTGGAAAATTCAATTGGTATGTGAAGAGAACTATTCCTTTAGATTCTATTATCTTAATGTTTATTATCATTACTGTTAAGTTCAAATATGAATTTATGACTTTGAATGAACTTTGTGTTTATGTGAAGTTGATTAACAAAGCATTATTTATTTTGAACAGAAAATGGTTCAAGAATGAGAAGTATAAACGTATGTTAAGTTTGACCAATTTAACTTGGGAATTTATTCTCAAGAGATACAATATTGTTCAAATTATTACTCAATATGTTGAAACCAATAAATTAGAAGGAAATAATGGAGCCAACAAATTGGAATTGTTTGATTATCAAGATACTAGTTTCATGAATATGACTGAATTGTTTAGTATTATGGATGTTCCTCAACCAATTTTATCTATTGATGATGATAAATCTAGACAAAATTCTAAAGATTTACACGATTATTCATTGAACAAAGCAAACAACCAATTTGCTATCAGTTCAACCAATTTGACTTTGGAAACAAAGACTGAATTAATGAGATTAAATGAAAAAATTTATTATGATTTAAGAAACAATTTTGTGGATGTGAATGATTATTGTGCTTTCTATAATAGTTTGGAAAACATTCTTCATGAGCTTATGGACTTTATTCACAAGGGTTAAGGTTTTTAAAAATTTTTTTCACCGAAAAAAATTAAGGTTATTAAAAAATTAGTAGAATTATTTATTACGATTTATGAGTTTATTTATTATAATTTATTTATTAAAGAATTATAAACAGTTTTTCAAAAATAAAATTTGTAAGGAACAGTAATATATTCTTGTTTAAAAAAGAAAGAACATTGAAATTAAAAAAGAATGAGCGGTACGGGAATCGAACCCGTGACACCTGCTTGGAAGGCAGATATGTTAACCACTACACCAACCGCCCTTAATTTTTGAATTTTCAAAAACTTTTTTCGCCTGGTGCGTTCATATTTACAGTATAAAACATTAATTTATCCATAAAGCTAAAGATTTTACATTACTTATAGAATATATTAAAATCAATTGATTGTTATTGAGATTAAATATTATATATTTTAAATTATTTGATCATTAAAATTTGGACAATGGCCAGCCAACGGCACTGTAACGAGCACCTATCCATAAAAATACACTGGCAGCTGAAAGGGCACCTTCATAAAAGATAAAGTTCTGTAAATTTTTCATGGAACCACTTCCTATGACTAGTGATGCAAGATACATCAATAAAATAGTGATAAATCCAAGGAAAAAATATAACGTTCCATAAACTTTACCAAACCTATCAGCAGTACAGATTTGTCCAGTACAAGCTGGAATGAGGGAAATGACAGCGGAGGTAGATATACCAAATAAAGTAGCAAACGCAAATAACACAGCTACATTACCTCCACCTGGTAACCAAATTGCAAAGACTAAAATTGTTGTAAGAAGCGAAGTACCCACCATAACATTGAACCTTCCGAAATTATCAGCCAAAATTCCAGCAGCCAAACGAGAAGGAATTCCACTTACATTAACGACAGTTAACAATAAGTATGCTTTCGACTCAGAGACATTATACTTTGAAGCATAAAAAGAAAAATAAGTCAATGTTGAAGTCAGAACCAATTCTGAAAAAGCAACTGCTAATGTAAGAAGGACAAATCGAGGGTCTTTAAGAATAGAGAAATCAAGGGCACCTTTAAAGAAATCAATTCCAGATCTGAAAATATTATTTTTTTCTTTAACTTCTGGATGATCTGATTCAACCTCTATTGTTTCTATAGTTTCTTCTATTCCGTTCAAATCATCATTTTCCACTTGTTTTGTTGCTTCTTGTCTTTCTTTTACTAAGAGTACTGAAACCATCATGCATCCCATACAAAGGAAAGCCATAATTCTTAAAGCCCACTTAAATCCCACAGATGTATAAAGCTTTTGCAACATCACTGGAAATACGGATGCACCTACCAAACCTCCAATGGTTGCAATTGAACAAGCCATTGCCCGTTTCTTTAAAAACCAATGACTGAGGGCTCCGATAAGTGGAGACATCGCAACAGATGTTCCAAGAGCAGTTAATATACTGAATGATAAGATGAAATGGACCACATTTTTACTTTCAGCAGTTAACAATAACCCTGCACCTATAGTCAACATTCCTGCAATTAAAGGTTTCTTTGCACCCAAATGATCAAACAATTCGCCAAAGATTACTCCTCCAAAATACATAACACCTAGATGTAAGGAGAAGATCCATGAAACAGTAGTAGGTTCAACGTCTTTAAGTTGATGGGAAACAATATACGTTTGAATTGCACCCATAGAATTACTAATACCAAAGTCTGCGATAAGTCCCATAAATGAGCCAAAAAGGACCACACTTGCAGCCATTCCTCCATCAGGAAAGGCATCAGGATTTGGCTCGGATCCATACATTAAATTTTGACCAACATTTTCAGGAACAGGTTTTCTTGATCTTAATTCTTGAGTAGATGAAATTCTAGTAGCAACTGGTCTTAAAGGAATTTGTTCATATAATGGACTGTCTGGTCTAGTTCCAGCTCCAACAGAATGAGTAACTTCATTCAAGGACCGGTGAGGACCGAGAACAGTTTCTTTAGGCTTTACCACACTATGAATCTCTGTAAATGACATACTTCAAATGAACAACTTGGTCAAGGCAAGAGCTATTTAAATGGTTGAGTCATCGCAGGAGGTGCAACCCTTTAATTGTTAGTACTGCATTGACCAACAACGCTTCGGGTAATCGTAAGCGATGAAAAAGAAAAGACCGGGGATAATAATAGATAATCCCCGAGCAATAGCTTATGATTTACATGCGGGGATAGTAATAGACGATTGCCTTCAACTCATAAAGACATAAATGGCTTTTCTTTTTAAAAGTATTTGGTTCTAATTTTGCAGCTTAAACCCTTAAATATAAATTAGTAGGGAAATTTTTAAATTGACAATATAAAAATGAAAATTATACAATTAAACCAATGGGTAGATATATTTTATAGTAGAAAGTAGTATGACCTATAGACAAAGATCTCTTAATTACAATAGAAAGGGCAATTATCATTAATTGATTAACTATTATTTTAGGCTGTTTGATATTAAATTCAACTGATAGAAGCCCAAATTAGCCCGGCTAGCTCAATGGCTAGAGCGTTTGACTTTTAAAGTTTAATTGATTTTAAGAGGTATCAAAAGGTTGCGGGTTCGACCCCCGCGTCAGGCTTATTTTTTTATATCAACTTCAATTTATTAGTCATAGATAAGACCCGTAAGATTTTCATTGCAAATTTGGTCTGTCCGTAACGATGACGCACATTTTTTTACATAGTAAAAGAATGCGATGATCGCTCCGTACTTAAGAAAGAAAAAAAAAATATCTTAGTCTTAAGCGAGAGTGACATTTTGCAACTCATTGCAAAAGAAACAAATTTCTTTGTACAGCGTCTTACAATTTTTGCATCTTCTTCTACTACGAGAAAATACATGGTCGACACACAACAAGGTAACTATAGTCATACTTAAATAGAATTTAAGAATAACTTGTCAGACTGCCACTTGCGCCCACCCTAAACCATTTCTTCCGAAAAAGTATATGGAAAAGGGTAAAGATCATCGCTCCTTTAAAGACATATCAACCGAGGTCAATTTGTCAAAACAAAGGCAAACAAAATGTAGATGACCGGATTGCTAAGAATCACGGACAAGCTAAAGATTATTCTCACTTTGAGGGCACAAGGGTATCTCACTCATCAACCAAGTTGGATTCAGTGGCTCTTTTGAAGAGTCAAAGAGGGACGTGACCTATAGAAATGATCCTATGAAGTACGTCGACAAAGAAAAAAAAACTTAAGATTGGGTCAAATCGTGGTCCTTTTATACTTTTTGCAATCAGAAAAACCGGGTAACGTTTGTTACGTTTCGCATTTTTAGTGATGAGGTATATCCATAACTAACAAATTTTAAGTTAGTTTGCCCTAATTGCGACTAAAAAAAAGAAATTAATTCTATATTTGGATAGAAAACCGAGGAAAATACTTATAGAATTGAAAGGGTTAATAGTTGTTATGATTTTAAAATTCGTTAATTGATCATAGAGCGTAAGATGATTCAAATTATGGATTTTGAATTATTAGTCTTTTGAGCTGGTCAGAATCGCATCCAAAATATTTTTTCAAGAATAAGACTTCGTGGCCAAGTTGGCTAAGGCGTAAGACTGTTAATCTTAAGATCGTGAGTTCGACCCTCACCGAGGTCGTCTATTCTTTTTTTGAATCATCTTTTTATTAAGCAATTAAGATAATGATCTACCTGATTTTTTTTGGAAATTAAAGCATAAATTATCAAGCTGAAGCTTGAATCACTGCAATCCCATTTTCTCTAGTAATCCTACGTGTATTTTCGTTAAATATTATTAAAAAAAACTATGTACCTTAATAATGCATTGATACAAGTACTTTTAGACATTGCCAAAAAGCATCGTATTGATTCATAAAAGTACTTGTATCATATTCGTATTAGACTCGTTTAACTCATAGCAGATTGTGCTAGCATCCAGATTTTCGATTTTCGATATCATATAGATTATCGTAGATTATCGTAGACAATCGTGTCTCCATTTATATATTTAATGGTGCTTCTTCAAAGGTTCAACAACCAACTTATCGAAGGTAAACATTCCTGAGACAGCAGCTTGTCTTTGTAACTGAGCTAAGCTATCGATTCCTTCGTTGTATTGCTTACTGATAGCTTCATCTCCAGTTAAAGCTTTGTTGGACTTGAAAGAATGAGCGATTCTTCTCTTGGCGTATTCTCTGAAGTTATAGTTATCAAACTTGTAGGCATTGCTCAAAAGGCTCTTGTATAAGGTTAAGACTTCTTGACGGGTAGTCATGGTGAATGTTAGATGTAATGGAATGATTGATTGATTTGACTACTCATTTGTTCGGGAACTGAATAATTTGTCATAGTTGAATCACGTGCATAATCGCTTCAAGTTATTAGTGAGTTTGAAGGTCTAAGACCAGTATCGAACTTGTCAATTACTAAGCCGATCATACCTATACCTTGAAGTGTCTCTTCTAGATTAGCATACATTCTTAAATTTGGTATATCTTTTTTTGCCTCCATTGGTACACTTCTTTAGATTATATTCATTCCCCGTAAATCCTAATCAATTACGTAATAATTGAGTTGCAAATATGAAAGACATACAGAGTTGAAATGATATAATTTAGAGATAAATAAACATCCAACGACAAAGGATTCATTCTACAGAAAGTTTCAATCTTTCACATAATATTAGTTATAAATCATACAAGTATATACAAATATATTAGCACCTAAAGTGATGGTCACCTCTGATGAATAAACAAGTTGACGAGAAAACGATAGAAAGAAGAAAATTAGAAATTAGAAATTAAGAAATATCAATAATTGAGAATAAATAATTAAAGCTTAATGAGTTTATTCTTCCTCGGCAACATTATTCATGAAAGCGTGGATATTACTGTCATTAACCTTAGTTTTCTTCTTAGATTTCTTAGCATTAGCTTCAGCCATCATTTCTTCAAAAACTCTAGCCTCATTTTCTTCTTCAGGAGTTCTTTCCACCAGGGTCATTTGCTTACCTAAGAATAAAATGGCATCAGCTCTTGCAGCAATTTGTTTCTTGGTTAATGATTTATCCCTCAAGACTTTAGCCAAAACCTTGTTCAAAACTTCAGTAACTTCGAACTTTGTGGAGGCCCAAGCAGTATTTAAAAAGTATCCAAGAACACGTCTTTGCATCTCTGCTTGCATATAAATTTCCTCTTGTGAAATTTCAGCACCTTCTTCTCTGGTTGCTTGGAATTGTTCTTGTTCCTTGACCATTTCTTCAACCTTACTTGTGGCTTCTAAAGCTGTTTTGATGATAGAGAATCCATTCTTCACATTACTAAACTTGGTTTTAGTACTTGTGAAAATCTTGGAAACACCAAAGGTCTTACTAGACAGTATAGCTGCACTAGCTTGTGTGGTATAAGTTTTACCGATTAAATGTAACAATTGAATACCAAAACTTTCAAGTTTTAAATCTTCAAATTCTTCATTGAGCTTCTTAACGAATTGTGCCAAAGAATCTGGATGGGTAGAAGCAGCTTGATAACTTTCAATTCTATTGATAAGAATTTTGGATAATTCGTCCACTCTTTCTTTCTTAGCTTGCTTTGCTTCTTCGTGCAATCTCAATAATTCTTCTCTTTGTTTACGGTTTATCTTTTGTTTCTTCTTCTTTTCAATCTGTTCACTAGTTAAAGCTATGTCTGAATTTTTCTTGCTGGCCAGATCAGATGCTGGCTTACTAACATGACTTTCACCATCAATAACCAGAAGTTCTTGTGTATCAGAAGCTGGGGTTTGTTCCTTTTCACTTTCTTCGTTTTCATCCAAAATATCGGCTGATTGAGCAACATCCTTCAACATGGAGAGCTCACCAATCCAGTCATTAAAACCTTCACCACCAAAGATACTACTGAGGAATTCAGCAGGATCCATTTCAGCATCACCACCAACACCTTGGTTTTGCATTCCTTCGACACCCAATTCATCGTATAAATCTCTAGAATCTTTGTTTTGAAGAATTCCATACGCTTCTCCTAACTCTTGAAACTTCTCTGCGGCCTTTGGATCATTAGCATTCTTATCTGGATGAAGCTTAATTGCTTGCTTACGGTAAGCCTTTTTCAATTCCACATCGGTGGCGGTAGGAGCCACTCCAAGGATGTCGTAGTATGTAGTATCCTTTACCATTGTAATCAATTGATATAATGACTAAGATTGATTGATGATGAGATTGATTGATCAGTGCGATTTATTTATAAACAAGGTTCGCTAGTGCTGCGGTCGCAAAAATAAAAAAAAATGATTACGATTAAGGTAGTAGACGTTTTTAAAAATGACACTAATTAGAAACTAAGTGTCTGTAGCCCAAGGTAAATGTTTGCTATGACTTGAACTATCCTTCTAGTATTAATGTTGAGTATTGTCTTATCATCCATCTTTTTTCCTGGCAGGTTTGTCCTTTTTGATAGGCTCCACAGTTCCCGATAAGCGTGGTGGTTTTCGCACCCAGTTTCTAAAGATTATGTATACTACTAGTAATTTTAATTGTAATCATCATGATTTCTGAACTATAAATTGAAATAAGTTTCCAGTTCTACTGTGGGTTTACTATCGGTTGAGATTACAATTTTTCCAACTCTATTATTTTTTATTTTTTTTTTTTTCTTTTCAATTATATTCTATCCATTTACTATGCTATGCTATTATGCTATATTAGTGTTTATAGTTGAATTAATTCGGTCGTAAACTAGAAAGAAAATGTAATGCTATCCAATTCCGGTACCACAAGCAAAGTTTCCAAACCATTTTTGACATCAGTATCCATTGAGAAATCTTTTCCTGTATCACTACTCAAACATTTAATTATGACCTTTGGCAAAAGTAACTTTCCAACATTCAAAGGAATTAAAATAATACTCATATCATTCATACTACTTGATTCAGATGAATCTACCAGGAATGTATGCTTTTTAAAACCAGAAATAAGCCAATTGTCATCATTTTGAAGAGTCAATTGGAACCTCACTGGTTTTCTTTCTTGAATCTTTAATTTATGTTTGGTTTCCTCATCATCGTCATTATCCAAATTAGGTGATGATTGGGCAAGTGAAGAGAGCTCATCTTCCTCTTCAATAAACCATTTGGTGATTGTTTCAATTTTCAACTTAACTTCGATTGGTTCTCCAACCATATACTTGATATTTTTATCATATTCATACTCAAGTAGTTGTAAGTACTTAAGACTTGAAATTGGAACTGTAATGAATAAGGTTTGTAATTCATGAAGTTCACTTGATGATTCAATCTTTTGATCCTTTAAAATTTTACCCACTAAATCATTCAATTTGGTTTGCTCATCTTTCACAGAAGTATATTTATCTAATATTAAATCTGCTTGGTACTTGATTTCATGTTGGTTGAGAGTTCTTATGAATGAATTGATTGCATAATTATTCAAATCAAAGTGCATATATCTTAAAATTGAATACTTAAACAAGTACCAAAACTTCAAAAGGTCGTATTGCTTCAATTCTGATATTATCATTTCTTCAAAGTATCTCAAACACTCATCATTCAAGTTGGAATATTCAACCTTTAAATCCAAAGAATCAGATTTTTGAATTGTATATCCCTTTGCAGGTATAATCTTATAAATTATTGAAGCTGGTTGTTCGCCAAAAGTAACCAATGATGACTTTAATGGTAGCTTAGGCTTTTCGATTTTGTAATTTTCATTCTTTGCATTTAATTGGCTGGTGAGAATACGAATTGGTGATTTTGAATTGGAAGTTCCAACTTGAAACTTCGAAAAAATATAGTCTGAATTGAAAATATCTTGAACAGAAACTGAAATCTTCAAAGTGGTATCAATATCCTGATTGACTATATGGCTGAATTGCTTACCACCGACTTCATACTTAAGTTTTGCTTGAATATTAATCATTTTGTTATCACTATAATAAGTGTAGAAAACCATAGTTTTTGATTCTTCATTTTTCTTCAAGCTTTTAATAGACTCATTATCATTCTTTATCTTCAAGCCCTTGGTACTAGAAGTAAGATCAATTGATAAGTTTTCGATATCATTTGATCCATTGTGAACAGTTAAAACTAACTCGGTTGATCCAAGCTCAATTGATGGTGATTGTTCAACAAAACAATGCAATTTCTTGTAGTTTGGATAGTAAGACATAGTTTCTTGTCTTGTATTGATAGCCCCACCAAAAATACCATCTGGTGCTCCCTCATTATTATTTTGAGGTGATGGAATTTGCTCTCCTACTTGGTTATATTGAATAACGGTGACATCTCCATTTTCCATACTTTCAACATCTTCTTCTTCACCTTGAAATATCTTGCTAAGTTGGGTCTTTTCATTAATATTTATATTGATTCTTAATGGATTGAACTCACCCATAATAAAATCTTTTGAAATGAGCTTAATTTTATGAGTTTTATCTTGATTGATTTCAATGTTTCTCTTGCTAAATGAAACATTAGCATTTTGATCTCCTAAAATAACTTCAATCTCTTCAAAAATAAAGTCAATTCCAAATAAATTGCTGAGCTCAATTTCAATAAAATACTGATCTAATTCCACTGACTCATCTGCTTCAATGTGAGGTAAGATTTTCACAGAAAAAACTTGTTCAAGAGGAAACTTAACAGGATTTGATAACTTTTGAGAATGATATTGTATTTTTGAATATAACTTTTTGACTTGATCTTTATTTTTGATCAACTTATAATTATTGATCCCAATATTAGGTGCCATGTTATTATTAATAAGACTTGAGAATAATTTTAGACAAGTCAATAGAATTAATTCATCTTCAGTAGAAGACAATTTTTCAACACAATCTAAATAAACTTCAAGAAGGACACCACCCATAAAATTCCATCCATTTAAAATGAAGAAATCATATGAGTTTTGTAAAATATCAAGTGACTCCTGGAATTTCTTTTTCTGATAATTCAACAAAGCAAGATCAATACTTAATATATCGATTGTCTTTGATCTGTTGGAAGATACAAATTGTTGAATTACAGTCTCAGTCAAATTTTCAAAAGTTGAGAAGAATGATTCTTCCGATTTGAGTGATTCCTTCAATGGAGGATATTTGAGTGAAGAATAATAATCCGACATCAGATTCTTCTTTTCATCATTGTCATCTAAAGAGACATCTTCCAAATCTTCATCAAGAATTTCTCTGAAACCATTGAGGGTGTATCCACATTTCTTTGCAATTTTAATTAATTTTGATCTCTTGAAAAGATTTAATTCACCTTGAAATTCCAATATTTCATTCAATTGATATGGAGAGTCGGAATTTTCGTTATTCTTGTCGTTGATTTCGGTTAATTTTTTGCAGATTGGCAATTGAAGATAGTCATCTATAGTGGAGATGATAAATTGGTCAAGATCTTCATTGACAAATGTATTTGATAAGTCATTAAGGAAATAAATTAATTTTTGGTAAAGGTTAGATATGTAAATAGCTGAGATTGATATGGTATTAGCGAAGTTCGCTAATGACTGAAGTAAAATTGATTGGTTAATAAATATTAATAATTTCATATTAAAGAGGTTGATCTTGTCTCCAGATTGCAAATGGCTCTTAATTTGCGAAATTCTTTCAGGTGATTCGAATTTGACACTTCCTGTGTTTGAATCACTGAAATTATCAGTGAATCCATTGATTATTGAAAATTTTGAAGGATCTGTAGTGTATAAATCTTCTAATTCTTTGTATAGTTCACTATAAATATTCAATGAATCTTGATGAAGTCTCATGTCGTTGAATAAGTCACCATATTTTAATTTTACAATAAATGAAGGGAAGTCTTTACCTTTTGAGGTAATCAATTGACCACTAAAATCTTGGTATTTATTATCAAACGATGTTAATAATAAGCTCTTTAATAAATTGATTAATTCATTATATGACTCTAATTTGGCGATATTTGAATCGGATTCTTTAATTTTGAAACATCTTTCCACGTCATTGAACTCATTAACCCACCAATCATCAAATCCAACTGATTTTAACTCTTTACCATCAACTCCGAAATCAATCTTTAATTTGTCAAATGATGAAGTTTTTATGAAAGTAGATTGTCTATCTTTACTGGTATGTGGAATAAACAATACAATCATCCATTCCAGATTAGATTTGAATACCAAATTCTTTAACCATTCTTTGATTAATGGTCTGACTTGGGATCTATAAGTATCCATATTCTCAAATTTCACTAACATTATTCTGGTATATACATTATGAACTTGATAAGATGAAAGTAATTGTGAATTGGATGTGGATGCTCTTGTTGATGGACGTGGTGATGATACTGAAGCTTTCGGTACTTCTTCTATCATTTTGACTGGAAGTAATGGTATTGATCTCAATGGTTTAGTGGCATGATACTTCCAATGCAAATTGGTTAATGGAAACTTTGATTCCAAATCCTCCTTGATAGAAGGATATATGCTGAATGGATCATAGTAACCAATATTAATGGGGTTTCTTAGATTTAGTTCTTCGAGTTCCATGTTACTTGTGTCCTTTTTAAAGATCGAGTCTCTCTATTTTTTAGATCAACAGTCGCGCCCCAAAAAGTCACTAGACGCAGTGCGAGATAAAACCGTGTAGTGCTAAGTGAAAAATGAAACAGTCTCACTATAAATAATTTTAGATTTTTGAATGACTACAATAAATTGAATATTCAATTCTCTAGAATAGGTAATAAATTAAGCTGACTTCGTTAGAATATGATTTAAAAAAAGACTGAAGTCGAAACTTCAAAAAAATATGCGCAAACCCGGAATCGAACCGGGGGCCCAACGATGGCAACGTTGGATTTTAC